>JAADJG010000454.1:0-74776 GCA_012932025.1 Fusarium austroafricanum | reverse complement strand
CCCACCCACCTTACCCTAAAGACAACTAACTGCCTCGTCTCTTTGACATTTCTCAGTTACACAGCCAAGAGGCGTATTTAATTTCTCACGGGCGCATGCAAGTTAGTAAGTAACGCAGCTCTGCGAAACACGTGTATTGTGTTACTTTTTGTAACGAACCAGTGTGGACTATAGGCTGTAGCAGAAGCCATCTTACACTACATTAACAAAGATCATCCAACCGTGTCATCCTTTCACAGCTGTTCTGTTTATAGAACTGACCACCAAAGCCATCATCATCTAGTGACACACTGGCCATGCAACAATACGAATACATCACTGCTTGAATTAATGCTCTTTCCCTTCCCCTTCTTTCTTTGTCATTGCTCATGCTTTCTGCTCCAGGTATTCTAACCTAGATAGGTACAGTACTAACTATTGTGTGATTAATACTCTAGTCGATTTTTAATTACTCCTTCATGAATGCTATAACATCCAAAACCCGCCAAGCCTTTCTTCCCACACGAGGGAACTCAAACTCAAGCCAACGTTGAGCCCGGAGTCCACACCAAGAAGTTGAGGCTGATCGCCCCCAAACCGCCAGTGTTACAGTACCCGTGAACGCCAGTAACTCAAAAAGGTAACTCCGATTATTACCAACTCAAGCGAATGTCATTGAGATCTCCTTCTCCTTGCCAAAATCATCATCGTCTGAATCCCCCCATGGTTCATGTAGTGTCATCGTAGGCAACGTCTGCGCCGTCTTCACCTGTGGCCTGCTTGGTGTTGTCTCTGTTGGCGCTGGCGTTGGTACTGACGCTGGTGCTGTGGATGCCGATCGCGGATGGTCGTCAAATGAGGTATCAAATGTCATCTGAATGTCGTCCTCGTTGTGCCGGCCCGAGCCGTATGCGTCGCTGTGTCCCGAACCAAACCCTCCGCCGTACGGTGAGTTGTACCTGGGTGGTGATGCCTGCCTGGTGTAGCTGGGCGTATAACTGTGAGACCTCTCCTGGGAGCCACTAGTCTCGTGCGAGTCTCGTGCTGCAGTCAGGTCTGTTCGAGACCCCGCTTTAGAGCCATTAACGACCGCCGAAGGGGAAGCTGGAAGTGATGATACATCCAGCTTCATTGGAGGCAGTGTCGATTTGATCTCCTTCACCTGAAGGTCCTCATGGCTGGCGTAATGATCACGAGCGTCCTTGGCAATTTCAGCTCGGATTGCGTCGATATCGAATAGTACGCCACTGTTGCTGTCGCCCGGCTCTCCTTCTTTTGCCTTGTCCTTAGTTTCTCCCTTGTTCTTCGAGTCTTCGTAGATCTCCCAATCCTGCTTTTCGTTTCTTCGTCGACCAAAAAAGCTGAACCGCCCGCTCTTCTTGGACTTGCCCTCCTTTTCAAGATTCTTGCGTGCCTCCTCGATCTCATTGATCAACTCTCTCTGGCGCTTATTATGATTGTCTGGATCCGGATCTTCAATTTCCACGAATTCTTCGCTTTCAACAGACCATCCACATCTCATTAATAATACCGGCATCTTCTGACGATAGTCCATGTGACCATTCACAAGCTCTGTGACGTCCATGTTCTCAACAAAGGGGCAATCCTCGACCGGAGCTAGACCTGCTACCCGGCGGATGCCTCCACTTGTAAGTCGAAATAGATAGCCGAGAATCCAATCGTTGCGGTTGTAGGCATTCACGAATCGCCCAGAGACCACACTCTTGGCTTTGACGTACTCTTCCATCTTCACCACGATAGGCGAACCAAACATGTAAACATTCTGAACGATACCAACTGCCCCCTTCTTACTCAGCTCTTGAAGACATGAGAAAACGACTCGAGCACCGATTGAGAATCCAACTAGCGTAATTGGTCGCGTTCCCAGGTTGCGTTCTAGTAGCGAATCCGCAAGAATCTTTCCAGCGGAGGTGGCTCTGTCCAGAGAAACAGCCCAAGGGTTATCGATCAGATATGCAAGCTTGGTCAGAATTATCGGCAGCTGAATAGCCGACATGAGAGCAGCTAGGATAGTTGTTCCTAGAATTTGTTGAATACTCTGCGTAAGGGCCTTGAAGCGCATTAGTCTCACATACTTCACTGGGAACGAGCCCAACTCTACTCACCTCGGTGGCCAAGATATTGATGGTGTCACCCATACTCCGAAGCATCTCAGGCTCGAAAAGTACTGAGTAAAGGTCGCCCATGACAGGGTCTACCGTACTGAAAGGCAATCGGACGTCATCAACCTTGCCAGTAAGCCATCCCGAGATAGTCACGATAAGATTGACCCGCTTGTTGTTATGAAGGGGACGGTATTCAAACGTCTTGACGGCGCCAGTTCTTCGGTCTGCAGCCCTGCCTCCAATGATACTACCTGATGCCGCTGCGCCCGATGTAATAATGGCTGCACCTCCAATACCACCAAGGAAACCGCTTGTGCCTGTCACTCCAACGGCCGTTAGACCTGTAGCCAGGCCAGCACCGATGACTGGGGCGAGAAGGCCAGCTGAGAGACCAATAACCAAGCCACCACCAACTGTGGCTAAGCCCATCATGACATATCGCCGGGTCAATGCCTTCTTCCTACGAGTTTCGGTATGCTCCTCCTCGTTCCAGTTTTCCTTCTCAGCAGCTTGCTGCATCTCCAATGCCTCTGTGACCTTCTTCTCGAAGCGGCAAATATCAATCCATGTGATATCAAGACTCTCGCCAACCCGCTCTAAGAGAACTCTCGAACGTGAATCATAGATAGAATCGGCGATCAGGAGAAGAAAGAGATCGCAAAGCACTGTCCACCTTAGATCGATATCAATCTTTGCAGTAGTGGGGAGTTGTGATGGTGTCTTCACATCAGAGAGCTCCTCGCTATCAAGCGCCTCATACGGCGGCGGAGCCTCTGCAGGTTTCTCATCCAGAGACGGTGTGCCCGGCACAGATGAACTGCCCTCTGCCATGGGATTTGATACTCGAGCATTGGCATTAAGTGCGGGCGCCAAGTCCTGTGGCATAACACCATGGTCGGCCAACTGTTCGATCATAATCTGCTCGGCTTCATTGATCTCCATGTGAGCATACAGCCGAAGCATCATTTTTTGACCCCACATCAACATGGACTCAACTGAAATGGCGACTTCCTTCTTCGTCCTTTTGAACGCCTTCATTTTCTCCGCCTCTTTCACAAGTTTGACAATTTCCAGACGGACCAATCCAACATATGCAACTCTTTGACCCTCTGTTAAGAGATCCTTGGTAGCCTGCATCTGACCGATAGCATCTCGCCCCTCATCATCGTCAACCATGCTGGTTCCGGCTGTCTTTGCGAAAAGATACTTCGTGTTTTCATCCATGCTCGTTGCTGACTCGGCATCGTCGTCCAGAGTTACACGCGTATAGCCCTTTCCAGCACCACCAAGTCCTCCATACTGATATGATTCATCCTGTTCTGGATCGTATTCTTTGGCAACCAGTTTGTCGTCGTCATTGTACATATCGTATCGGGCATAAGAGGGCATCTCCTGCCATCCACCATCATCGCCGCCATCGTCATGCTTTTCTTCAGCTTTTGTAGAGACCTTCTGGTGGGAGAACTCAGAAATATCCCCTCGAGTAGCCGGCGTTGGCGACATAAGGCTTGGTGTGATTTCATTGGGTTTAGAAGACTCCTGCTTAGCAACAACCGCGTCGATATCGGCAGGCTTTTTGACAGCATCTGCAACCTCTGGTTTTGCTTGTGCAGAGTCCTCGGCCTTGAAATCGCTAGGCTGGGAAAGCTCGGCCTTAGAAGGCTCAGGCTTGTCGACGACCTCCTTGGCATCCGCGGCCTTTTCAGGAGCATCCGCGACGTCTGATTTAATCTCTACAGGTTTTTCTGGCTTCGTATCGTTGGGAGGGATACTTTCGGGTTCGAGGGGTTCGTTCTTTTCTGTGGGTTTTGTAACGGTCGGTGAGGGGACTTCTTCCATTCCAGCTTGTGATTTCGAAGGAGTACTTTTGCTGGGACTGGTCTGTTCGGATCGAGCATCTTCAAAATTTTCGCTATTGTCTTCTTCCTTAACAGTTTCGACAGCGGGGGTGGTCGTCTGATCGTTGGCCTTGTCCTTCTTCATCTCTGCCTCAGGGGCCTTCGGTTGCTCACCGCTGGAGGCATCTGGAACTGGAGCTGAGGCAGGGTTCTCTTCCTTGGGTGTTTCGACAGGCTCGTCGTTCTTTGGAGTGGGATACCGCCTAATAGGCAGGCCAAAATCGTCGACCTCGGCTGGCGTAGTCATGATGCTTCAATGGCGGCGGATTACGGGTTTGTTTAGTCTCCCGCTCAACGGGTTTGATGGATATAATTGCTCCTGTGACGAATAGAGAAAACAGGGAACAAGACAGTTTCTCTAGGTGAGATGCGCCCCCAACAGAAAGATCGAAAGGGCCGAAGGTCTGTTGACAACATTCGACCCAAGCAAAAGTGCTGCGTACGGACGAATCCTTCTGGCTTCTGAATTAGGTTGAAGCCGGTTAAGGACGAGGTGAGATGATGTAAGTGGTAATCCAACGTGAAATGCCTGCTCCGTATCGAAGGCCTAGAAGCTGAATTTGTTGAAAGTAAGAGGAGTGGGCTTATAGTTCCCCTCGTTCTTCTGTTACAGAATCTAACTCCTATATCGAGGTGGATGGACTAGGTAGAATCCAACTTGGCATTGCATTGAGTGGGGGTCGGCTCATCCCATCTTTTCAGATCCAATGGCTTGAGTCCTGGTCGCAAGCGGTTGGCGGTCCCCTCCACTAACAGCAGCGGATGGCGGGACTCTCAGTAGTGTCTTAGTGGACGTTCTTAGGTGCAGGGCACCCCGGTAAATAATCCATGGATGTGGTGGCGGTTCGTCATTCAACTGCCAACCCACATGAATCGATGGCCAATCCAATTTCTCGTGACACGACCCTTAATGATTCTTTACAAAGAAACACGTTTCTCAATGTGAGATCAGCTTTAGCAATTGATGTACATAATCGTCAGGACATGATGTATAATCGACCCAATGGCTGAGTGAATCATCGTTCAATTAATTTGATAACATTTTTGACGCTCAAGCACTATCCTATTACGCCCCTGGATCAATCTATACTATGTTCTCGGGTATCGCTATCTGCGCACACTCCTTTTGATATCCCCCGCCTTCATTAGCAAATATTCCGGAACTAGCACATGGTGCTCTTAGCATTCCTGACTTGCAACCCTGCAGGACTGTCTGCTTTCTTGTTGGGCTTTTCATGATTCCGCCATCATCATATCTGTAGTAGCGGTGTCCGCTTCGCCTTGCTCAGCCGTTCCAGAAACAGTCTTGTTCCTCCTTCGTCTCTTTCGCTTGCCGGAGCCTTCTTGAGGAGTCTCCTTGGCCTCAGAAGATTCCTGCTTCTTTGCCTGTTGTCCTTCTGTCTTTGCCTTCTTAGACTTCTGTACTGCTAAAGGATTGGGTCCCTTGGGCCCGTGTCCCTTCTTTTTCTTCTTCTTTTGGTCATCGGTGTTATCATCGTCCTTCTTATCAGTCTTCTTCTCATCGTCGTCGCCTGTGTCTTCTCGTTTTCGCTTGCCCAGCGCGTTCTTGATCTCTGCTCGGAATTTACTTCTCTCTTCCTTTGCTCGTAATTGAACACTCTCGTCGGCCATTGGCTCAAGGATCATGACGCTCCTCTTGATGTAGATGAGAGGAACTCCTTTAATACTTCGTAGCATCCTTCGGACCTCCTGGTCTTGGCTGGCAACCACGTAGCGATGCTTGTTTTGCATAGTATCTTTGGGGTCGACAACTGATCGAAGACACTCTTGAGTGTTCAATGGCTCGGGGTAGTCATCGGGATGGTGACCGCATCGTCTTCGTTCCAGAGTCTTGGCTAGATCGATGGCGGCGTGCACGCCAGGTTCGTTTCGTGCCGCGTAAAGTTTGCGAATTTCGCATTGAGTAATCACTGCTGAGATTAGCAACCGGTCGCAATACAGCTTGCCATCTTGACGTACTAGGCTTGACTTTTCCATGAACGGTCCTTGAAAGAGCAGGCTCGAGGTCCATCTTGAATCGCGAAGAATCTCTGGCCATTTCGGCATCGACTAGACATTGTAAGCTTCGATCCATCTGGGCCAAGCTTGCGACAACTTACCCAAGACCTGATAGGGTTCACGGAAGCCGAAAGTCTGGGAGAACTGCTCCATGAGCTTCCGGTATTGTTTTGACCTCTTTCCTCTCATTTTGAATGGTTTATTTTTGCAGTATGGGCCGACGTAGCTAGTTCATGGGCGTGCTAGGACTGGATGCGACAAAGTTGAGGTTGGCAGAAAATAAATTTCCTTATCGCGGCACGTGCGATAAGCTAAAAGCGACCCGCTGATATGCGCCATGGCATGCCCCGCCATCCCACCTGTCATGGCATCCATCCTGGGGGGTTCAAGATGAGAGTCCTATCTTTGTGTCATGGCGATTTCATTTCTGAGTTTCTCTAGGCAAATTGTCTCTATGCAATGCATAACGACTCGGTATTAAAGAGCCATATGTATCCCATCTCATCATTAAATCGTATAATTAAGAGGTATTATCATATACTTCGCCAGCTCCATCAAGTCTTCTATAGGTTGTCTAAGGGAGTCTCAGTTGTCCAGCAAAGAGACTACTATGATCCTTCGTTCTTCACGCAGAGGGCTGCGACAACACTAATATCATCTAGTTTGCCTGCTGGCGTTAGCGTGATTCACCCACAGAGAGTATTTGTATCACTTACCACCCTCGCTCGCCAAGCCTTCCTCGATGGCATGCTCCATGAAAGGGCTCTCAGCAAAAGGATCTACGGCAATTTCCCTTGCCGCCTCCATGAGATCCTGGGCTGCTACCCTCATTCCACCGTTGCGACCACCAGTGCGATCTCCCTTATGAGCTTCTGCGTGCGTCCCAGTCTCCCACTCTTTAACGCTTTTGAGTATTCTCGCAACAATCTCATGCTCCCAAAGATTATCAATAACTCCGTCGCTCATGGCAAGCACAATATCCCCGACTTCCAAATCGATCTTGTCCATTACTGCATTATCGTTAGGCGTATCAGGGCTGTTGGTTCCAAGCTGTCGTGGGCAATCAAACCAGTGCCATTGCTCCACAGTCTTGTAAATCACTTTTTCAGTGCTTGGCCGAAGGACCATGATCTGGCAATCGCCCACATTCGTCACATACAAGACAGGCGACGCTTGCGCTTCGTTTTCTGTGCATGGTTTATAATGCAATTGCGCACCACAGACTGTTGTTGTCCCTAAACAGTCTTGCGACGTTGTCGCATTGAGAGTCTGTTCGTATGCACTTTGTAAACTGGCAATAGGATTTGGTTCTTGTGACTTTTCTAATCCGAAAAGCTCTTCCTCAATCGCAGAAGACCAAAAATGCCCAACTAGTCTTGACCACAGCCTATATAAAAGGTCAGCAACACTCGCGAAGAGATTCGAAGGTTGTCCGGCTAGTTACCCAGCGTGCCCTCTAGGTCTTGTGGCCCACGCTCCCACACCATCGTTGGCACAAATGAAATAATCACTTGCATAGACGGCATCATCGCCATTCGTCTTCCCCCTGATAAGCTGTCCGTTGACAAAGGCACGACGGTCACGGCTCTGATGATGCGTACTTAAAGGGTCGGTAAACGACGTAGACGGAGGGGAGAGAAAAGGCGGCGGGAATGGACGAGGCGGTCGTTTCGCAAAGAGTCCTATGCCAGTTTCGAATCGGAAGGGCAAGATAGGGACATCATGTAAAAGGCGAGTCGTCGTTGAAGCGAATCGTCTCTTGCGACACGGGAGCCATGTCGTGCGTGACCGGGCCAGGCGTCGCACCGGTAGCGATTGTAAGAAGGATGTCGGGACGGCCGCCAGAATCGAAGATGGTTGACTGGGCATTCCAGCTGCGCAAGCCTGGAGTTGCCCTTTTTGAGTAGGTTGCCTGGCCGCAACCTGTAGTTAGATTGCTTCTGTGCTCTCCGGCGAGAGATATGATCTCCAGGAGAGTACAGGTCGTCAGCTCGGACAGTTGGGGGGGCTACAGACAGCTCAAGCTCCGACACGTGATAAGCCCGATACCGCCAAAGCCAAAAAGGGCGTCATCCAGAACAGGCAGGTTTGTGTCAAAGCGACCAATGATTTACAAACACTATTCTTCTCCCGCAGGAACCCAAGCTCATTGTTGACCCCAACAGCAAAGAGGACCGCTGATCTGAGCTAGCATTGGAGAGGGCAACGGCAAATATCCCCCTATCTACGTCTTGAAACAGTTCAGTTTGTGCGGCCGGCCTGCTCCTTTTGTAAAATCTTGCCGTGAATAGGTGTATCCTTCGGTGATCTTCCGTGAGAGAGCAGCCCGACGCCCAATAGTAGCAAAGCACGGCATTGGACAAGTCAGTCAATTCCCTTATTCATAGATAAATAGGCTATAGCCCGATAATTGTTTCCTGGGGGAATGCTCCCGTAGAAATTTGACAGGGGAGAGGCAGATATACATATTATGTTTATATGAACTCTTTTGGCGATGTAAGGCGTAGGCCTAATTTTCCAAGGAATAGCAAAAGGTATGGAGAAATGGGGTCAGATTGTGTAGTCTTCTGTTGCGACATACCCTACATTACAAGCCTATAAGCCGTCTGAAGAGATATGAATGGTAGTCAATCAAATGTTTGACGAATTGTATGAGCTTTCACAAATACACTGCTAGGCTTGGTGGATCATGGGGTAAAGCGCCAGAGCGCCAATGAATATCGCCCAAGATGACTTCAAGTCCAACTGACAACACTCAGGCAACATTCTCGAATTCTATGACCAGGTGACACTGCAACTCTAAGGTCGTAGTCGCTGGTCTTAGATTGGAGGTACCACGTGTTGGTGTTATGGAGAGACAGGCATATTCCACGTCAATGAAACGAAACAACGCCAAGTTGACAAGATAAGGTGTGCCCAATCTCAAGGTCGCCGCACCTTGTTACAACCGATCTGGATGATCAACCCAATCATAAGTGCCAAGAAGGATGGGTAGCCTGCAAGACGCCAGAAAGGAGCCTTGATCCTCCACCAGCTGGAGACATCGTCAACATTCGCTCAGCTAAGGCATTTATGATAAGAGGAGGGCTGATGCATGACGCACGATATTGAGACATTTCCCATGATATGTTTTTGACGTCTCCACGTCGAGATTATCACCACAATATTGGGACTCATGACGTAAGGGGTTGGGATGAGTCGATTCTCAACCAAAGTCAACAACCACTCATTTCCTTATTGGGAATCACCTCGAACCTCTTGCGGACTTGACTATACGGACTGCGTTGCAAAGACGATTCTAATGTTAGCAGGTTAGTTAGCATGGAGATCTGCGGCTCTTGAGGTGAGTTGTCGGCTTTCAAATGCCTGACGATCAAACAAGGTGGACCTGGCCGATCTCACAGGGGCCTGTAGAGACTGGTGAATCGCAACAATCACACAACTTGGAACTTTGGAGTGAGACGTCGCATGTTAATCACAATTATGGCCGACACCATCACTGCCTTGAACCCCATTGACGCGCAAGCTCTGCGGAGGATGTGCATGAGCATCAGACGAAAGTTAACCGCCTACTCCGTACGCAAAACAACAATCTCCATTCTGGTTGTGACATGCGAGCGTATTTCTGGCGGCTGAGTGAGCATGGATGATGATGCATGGCCAAGGAGAAGCCGGTGTTGCCGGTTGAGCTAGGAGGACTTCATCAGATGTCGCCCTGAGTTTAGTTTGGACTCAACGATACGTTAGGGCCAATGAGAATTTGTCCATGGAAGAACACCAAGAGCTTGGCATCACCGTCCGGCATAGCCATCGTGATGGACTTTGGAGTCTAAGCGTACGGCAATGCTCAAAAGTACTTTCGATTTATAGTTTGGCAGTCTGGGCTATCTTCTCCAGGTTTCGAGGACCCTACGTAGTAAGTTATCCTGATCCTTGTCCGGCTGAAATAAGGCTCGGATACCTCTTTGAAAGCCTAAACCCGATTATTTGCAGAGCTATGGGTACCTTGAAGGGATAAGAGCTTCGTAATAGAGTTTACGGACTAGATACGCATATTTATGCATTGATGATAGTGCAGGAGGTAATTTGTAATTTTGTCCAACACGGTTAATACGAAACCGAAACCGATAAACTCCCCACTCCAACATGGACGAGCATCAACACTTGAGGCCTCAGTATGCCAAGCTTATTCTGACCCCGGAAAAACTGTCGAAGCCCGCTTATATAGCCTTATCCTCTGCTCACGTCCTCAAGCGGCAAGCCTCAAAGCCAATGGAAAAAGAGACTTTATGCTTACGTAGCTGTTAAGCAGGATGGTGGAGTCAGATCATTAAAAAGTTGAGGCTTGGCTAAATACTATCGAAGCAATACGAGCGTTGGCTTACCTTCCTAGTTCCGTGGCCGCTATGGTGCAATTTCGTTGGTACGAGACGGGACTTCAGTAGGTGAAGCTGACTAGGTACCTGTATATCCGTATCAGGTCGAAACGAGAGATTGCAATTGGAGTGGCTGGCTCCAGGCGCTGAGACGGATGCGATGGATCCCTTGAGGAATCGTTGATGGAGACAGCGGCAAAAAGAAGCCTTGAAATGGAAAATGGCGTTACGGATAGTGACGAGTCCTGTCGGAGATATTCTGCCTCTATCCACTCTACGGCGCTACGCGTCGTTGACGACGCCGCTCTACGGGCTCCGGAGTGGGAGAATTCCAGCCACTGTCTGCCGAGTATTCATTTACAGGCTCACGTTGTAGGTTTGGGAGAAGATCAGCGGTAAATACTGCAGGTACCCATGTAATCAAGCGACCAAGTTGCCTATTTTGTAAGTCGAGGATTGTGACAAGATTTATCGTGATGTTGCTCTGTTCCTTGCTGGGCTTGAGTGAGTTTCAAGGCTTGCTGTTTGTGTACAGGATGCCAAGTCGTGTGCCCAGATACAAAATAATACCGTCTCAAACACAGGCATGATGCTGGTGATAGCTGGCGCCAAGCGACCCAAGCCTAGATGCGCGCAGTCTCTTTCACGTTGCACCACGCACGTCTCCGAATCTTGGCTGGGTCATAGACAACTGATCCGGCGTCAAAATGATTGGATGTCATCCTCTCTCAAAGGGTTCTCCAAATGTCGAACTGCCCATTCAGCATCTTACAGTTCATGAAAGGCATGTTACGAAACAAAGGCCTGTCGTCGAAGACTCCGATTGTTTCTTTGTTCTTCTTCGGGCTCTATTTTCGTCTCATGGTGTTGAGCTCGCCAGCTCGAAACTGGGCTTCACGTCAAGTATATAGAAAACCTGATCCCCTGGCATTATTGTATGCATGTTGCAACCCTCCTTGCTTCCCACAGCATCCAAGCCTCTGTTCGATTCCTTGATTCTCTGTTAATTGTTTTACTCCCATTTTAATTCCTTGGCTCACCGACTTTGCTCTCATTACTCGGTGTGCAGTACTTTAGAGGTGCTAAGAGGGTCCTCTTAGTGAATTGAGGGTGTCAAATTTCGACTTAGACTTCTCGCCCAGACCACGGCCGCTGGCTAGTGACGTATGCCATTGACCAGGTCCATCACCACTCAATTTGTTCATCGCAAATCGTTCATCTACGGGAGCGGACCATCACTGCACAGAGTGCGCGGCTGCAGGAAAAGCGCATTTTTTCGTATGCAGACAAGCAAGCAAGCAAGAAATCAAGCAAACAGGATCGCCTAGACCGGACCCTCTTGTTACTTGCTCCAGAAAAGTGAAGCTGGGGACTTATCAGTAACAGGACCACCGCGCTGTTTGGAGCTCGCAGTATTGGACCAGGCTTGAAGCTTGTTGGAGGTCCTCTTTTTTCCAAGAAAACCTGCTCTTGACGTTGCGATTTCTGGGTCCGCTACCAGCCTCTTACAGATTTAAACAACGAAGCCCGCAAGTCGAACCCCTGGAAAACGGTACACTTTGGACGACGCATATCCATTTAACAGCTCAACCCATCGCCGCCGTCCGCCGAGTGACGATCTTCTCAGCCCGCCGACTCCGGCTTCCGCGTATTCACGAAATCACGAAAGAAAGTCACGGCAGCGGCTTATAACAAATTACCGGCCACCTCAGATTTAGCCAATAATCGCATCGCTGCCCGTCGCTTGTCGCTCGCTGCGGTTCCCTTTACGGTAGTTCACCACAAATGACCTTGGCCAGCTGTGCAAGGGCTGGTCATCCTTGGCCAGTTAATAAGTACTGACATGTCAGTCGCCCGAAGCATCCGTATCTGCATCCGCATCCCGCCTTCGCACCCGCCGCAGCACCACCTTTGGATGGATACGGTCCGGCGCCGAGTTCTAAAGGGAGTCTAGAGTCTAATAAAGTCGCACATACAAGAAGCGCCCACTCACCTACATCTGAATCGTCCCGCACGCAAGGGCCTGCTTTTTCTTCTTCCTCACTCCTGAACTTCGGATTCGCCCTGATCTTGAACGCCCAGCGATATAATCAAACTCATCTGAAATTACGGTACTAGAGACGTCGTCAGTATTGTGGCTGACGCACCTCTTGGATATCTTCGAGACATCCCTTGCGCTGTCTGTTGAACTGGATCAACAACCTTCTCTCCCCTTTGTCGTTGTTGCTGGGCATCAATTGGCCTAATACTTCTTAATATTTTGTCTCAGAAATTTCCTCCTTGTCAAACCGACCATTGTTGACAAGATGGGCCGAAATCGAGGTGCGTACCTTCACAAATTGTGCATCCGTGAATCCCATTCCAGTTCTGGACTTGTCTTTTGTATGCGATGTGCTGCAAAGTGTCAGGTTGCGTTGCGTTGCGTTCCACTCATTGCTTTACGACCTGACAAGACAGAAGGCGGCGCTAGTGGTTCGCTGGTCCTTGCCCTGGCGTCTATAGGCCTGGTCCAGTCAATCTAATTCTAGGCGAGCTTTCCCTGTCACGTCCGTCCACCCAACGGGGACTTTCGCAGACTGGACCGCTTTACACCTGCAACACTACAGCAGGGGGGGGTGCTTATGGGCACCTCCCGGAACGGCGGGGGCTTTTAGTCCCACTATGTGTTGACGTGTGGTAGCCCAAAATCCCCTTGGCTAGTTCATCTAGGGGTCCGTTTCTCTGCTCCAAGGGACTGAGCGACGGGCTCTCATCTGTACTTCCAGGGGCTGCATGCCATTCATAATATCTCACCTCATCCCGTTCCTGGCGTGCTAACTTGTTGGCTCTGATATTTAGTTCTTTCTTTTATGTCCCAGTTCTCTGCGGGCACAAAGACACCACCACCTTCAAATTCTCCTCCATCAAACTCACCTCATAGACCAGCGCATCACAAGACAAATTCTGGTACAGAACCTTTTCCCGATCACCGAGTCAGTACCGACATTTCTCGGCCAAACACACCGCCTTCGCGGCCAGATTATGGCACTCCTCTAAACGGCGGCTCTCCAATTGAACCTTCTACTCGTCGAAGACGTAGTTCATCTGCTGCATCATCACGACCCCCGTCCATGGTCCTGGCTCACCAACCGCCCATCATGGATATCACCGAGGACACAATCCCTGAGCTTCAGCCTATCTTTTCCTTTCTCAACAGCCACTCCAACAAGCTGTACCAAGAGGGCTATTTTCTCAAACTCGATGACCAGAATACACGTACGCTCAATCTAGCCTTCATTGCCGCTTTTTCCCCTCCACACCCGCACCCCGGCACGCCAAGTTTTCTCCACATATAACGATTCACACATGTGATGCAAGGATGTTTGGCTAACAAGTTGATAACAGAGGGTAAACCAAACCCCGATAGAACCTGGACAGAGTGCTTTGCTCAGCTCGTTGGAACCGTCTTGTCGCTATGGGACGCCGCGGAGCTTGATGCAGCTGGCGAGGAGGGGGAGGTCTTGCCCAAGTTCATCAACTTGACGGATGCTTCGATCAAGATGGTGAATAACCCGCTCGTGTGCCGAATGTGACCTTCTTCCGACTTGACTAACACGAAATCATCAGATTGAATCGCTGCCTACAAGGTCTTCTGATGAGCAACCACTACAGAACATTCTGAGCATCTCAACCGCTGGAAGAAACCGATATCTCCTCCACTTCAACTCGCGACACTCGTTGCTGCAATGGACTGCTGGTATTCGACTGGCTATCTTCGAGCACTCCTCGCTGCAGGAGGCCTACACTGGTGCTTTGATTGCTGGCAAGGGCAAGTCGCTCAACAACATTGGCGTGATTATGGAGAGAGCACGATTTCCCACTGAAGAATGGGTTAGAGTCCGATTCGGTGCTGGTGTGCCATGGAGACGATGCTGGTGTGTCATTACCCCTCCTGACGAGAAACAGTACGCCAAGCTTCAGAAGGAGCTCAAGAAGAGGTCTCCTTATGATAGATCGCCTGTCCCCACGCTCAAAGGAGACATTAAGTTCTATGACCAGCGAAAGGATGGCAAGAAGCAGAAGAAGATGCAGCCAATCGCTACCATCACCGACGCCTACTCGGCCTATGCCATCTATCCTCAGGCTAAGTCGTTGATTGATGCCTCGACCCTGCTCAAGGTTGAGGGCAACATCGCTATTCACACTGATCCTCCATCTTCCACTGAAGGTTTCGTTTTTATCATGCCCGAGACCCATCCAGCTGTCAGCGGATTCGAGATGTTACTGCGTTTCCTCTTCCCGACTTGGGATACCTTTGGTCTTTATGGCCGACCTGGAAGACTCGTTGCCAGTACTCTTGACTCTAGATCCCTTATGTTCGCTATGCCTAAGAGCCGGCGTTATGGTTATCTTGAGAATCTGGATGTTTCTAATCTGATCCTTGAGGACGGTAGCTCTGGCTGGGGCGAGAGAGACTGGAGAAAGAAGCTGAAGGAATCTACTGGCACTCGTATGAATGCAGTGGATGATGCGCCTTCGACGCGCTCTCGAAGCAACAGCCGAAAGAGTGTTAGACTGAGCTTTGGCGATGGGCCCCCCAAGCCCAAGGCTGGATTTTCAGACGAGCAGGTTCCTACCAGGTCCTCGCGATCCTTCTCTCTCACTGAGCGCACCCGAACAGACTCAGCGCCTGCCGACCCTTCGCGGGTTGCTTATGGTGGACATGGCCGTAACTCATCTGACCCTAACCATTTGGGTGGTCCTCCTTTCCGTCCTGGTGCCAATGGTAACAGCCCTTACTCTGGTTCGCCGCAGCGTGGTCAGACTCCCGTCGGTGCTCTCTCCAACAACCAGCCCTCTCGTGACGAAAGTCCCGCTTACCAGAATGAGCGAGCTCCCTCTGGCTCTCCTCCCCTGATGAAAGATTTGGATGGCATGCGACAGATGCATACTCCTGAGCCAGTCTCACGGCCCCCTGCTTTCAACCATGGGTCTCAGGCTCGCCCCGTCAGCAGAGCTTACCATTCCCCTGAGCTTAGACGGGCTAACAGTAGGCTTTCTGTCACTACGCTTGCCCAGCTTGCCACAGCTGGAGGTATTAATGGACCGAACGATTCGAATACCTCTCCACGGGGAGATGAGGTGGACGCTGCAAGATCTGGACCATCGGTACTGCCACCACACGCCAACTCCGTAGGGATATCTGCTAACGACAACCGTTCGCGTGAAGCTTTAAGCCCGCAGAATCAGGATCCCTTTTCCAACAGTCTGCCTCCTCCGGCCAACATGTCCCAACAACGATCCCGATCGCCACTGGCCCAGCCTCCCCTTGGGCCACCTAACGCTTTTGGCCGCGGGTCAAACTCTCGTCCTGGCACCTCAGAAGGTCGGCGATCCCCAATGCCTCCCGGCATGCCCCCTCAACAACGACCTCCTCACCCTCAAAATGCCAATCGCCGGCCTGACATGGGACCAGACGGGCGTCGGCCTTCTGACCCTCGTCGAGTCGGCCCTGGTTTTGATGGGCGCAGGCCTTCCGATCCTCGCGATCCTCGCGGACGCGGTAATGGGCCGCCTCCACCACCACATGGACCTCTTCCTCCTGGGCCCTATGGTAACTATCGACCCGGACCAGGCCGTTCACCTGGACCTCCAGGACCGCCCGGTTCTCGTGCTAATGGACCCCCGAATGGGCCACCAGGACAAATGAGCCACCGGAAGCCTGTGCCAGGCGGACCGGCTCCACCTGCTCCGTTTGAAAATTCCAAGGGAAACACTATGTCTGGCAGTAGTGGCATCACCACAAATGAGATTATTGACCACTATGCTTTTGACCAGGGCCGCCAAACACCCCGTGGAGGTACACCAAATTCTGATAAGCGCCCACCCCTCGCCAGCAGGCAAGAGAGCAACCAAAGCAGCCATTATGACGACAATTCTCCCGCTGGTAGCCTCAGGAACTTTGTGGATAATTATCAATACAGCGAACCGAAGCCCCGTGCTGGTGTGCTCAAGACTGTTGGCGGCGCTGAGGAGTCTGACCAACGAGATGCTGGTTATGACATCCCTGATATTAACTTTGGTCCAACCATCAATTACGCAGCTACCAAAGATCGCAGCAAAACCCCAGGAGGCCAGGGACCAACACCCCCTCCTCATAAGTCTACGGGCTCTCAGGGATCCATGGAGCACAATGAATCACCAAACTCAAAGCGTACTATGGCATGGCAGCCAGGCGCATCGGCTCCCCCTAGTAGTTCTCACGGTCTTAGTCCCGAAGAGTTTGTGCAGCAAAGAGCAGCTCATGCTCGGAGTTCATCCAGCAACACTCTGGGCGGGACACCCAGCCCGGGGATGAAACGAACCAGTTCTTCCGATATGCTCCAGGCTATTCAAAACGGTCGTCACTCTCGCAGCAGTTCAGCTGATTTGCTTCACCGGCCTGCATCTCGGGGTGCCAACTCGACCCTGAACTTTGCAAGCTCCGGGGAGACGTCGAGCCACCTCAGCGCGCGGGAGCAGGAGCATGTCGCTCGCCTCACAGGCCAGCCGTTGATTAGCATGCCAGGACACCAGAGGCAAGGCTCTCAGGGTAGCTTCGTCCCCGGCCATCAGAGACAGGGTTCTTCAGGATCAGGCTTAGTCGGTGCCATCGAAGCCCGGGAACGGGAAAAGCAGCATATGAAGCAGGGAATGAACAGCCAGGCAGTTCAGAATGCCATCAGCCAGCGGCAGCAGCAACAGGCTGCCATGGCCTACCAGCAGCAGATGGCCCAGCAACAAATGGCCCAACAGCAAATGATGCAACAGCAACTGGCCCAACAACAACAAATGGCATACCAGCAACAGAACTATCAGCAAGGATATCAACAGCCGATGATAGGTGCTGGTAACATGCCCGCATACAGTCCCATGGGTCAGGCGCCTGGTCAGTATACTCCGGGCGGATCGCAGTACGGAGCTGGACCTCAACAGATGGGAGGACATGCACAGTCGAACAGTTTCTCGCGACCACTCCGGGCCCAGCAACAAGTTGATCCTCGCTTTGTGCCACCACAAGGTCAATACGGCCCGTCGCCCGGGGCCCAACAGGCTCAGCGGAACGTTCACCCTCAGTATCAAGGACAGGCGTTTTAGTCACGATTAGGGAAGGGTTTGGTTATACCACTGCTTGATCGGAATTATGGATATTGGATGATTGTAGCGACATGGAGTAAACACGAAACAAACAAACAAACAAACGGACGCATACATATGGCGTTTAGGATATGCAAAGGCACAGTGATTTTGGGCAGCGGGTTGAAAACCACTTGCATACGCTCTCGGGCATACAAACAGAGCTGCATTATCTTGGGATGGGGTTGCAAACTTGGTTATAGATGCATTCTTGAATCTAGCATACATTTTCTCTTTTCTCTTCTAATCCTTATTCTGAAGATAGTGATTGTGCTTTGCAAGTGAGAGAGATGAAGTGCAAATAAGCTTCTATAAAGTATGGCATCCTTACCATTTTAATGGCTGGGGCTGTATAATTCCTTGTGCTTGGAAAAGTCAATTGGGATCTGCCAATTTGTTCAATCCATACCTATCATGACGCAAATGAGGAAAAAGACATCTATTGGCTCATGGTGAAGAGTGAACTAAGCTGAGACCTTTGGCAGGCGTTATTGTCCAGTGACTTTGCTTGACCCGCTCAGCTCTGAAGCGAGTCTCGAGGTTAAAGCATTGTTGGTAGTGCGTAGTAGGCGCCTGACAAGCTGACGTAGAGTCTTGTAACTGTTGGCTGTAATTCTATTGTTAGGAACAGACAGCGCGAACTGAAAGCGCGTGACTTGAGCGCGCCTCGAGTGCTGTTTTCACGCGCCCGTGTTACGTGGAAAGAAACGTGATGTGACCTTGTTTTGTTGAATCAGATGAGCCTGCACTTGTTAGTGTCTGGTTGCTGAGGCATCACAGTTCGACTTGGTTCCAGCCGTTCCACTCTGTCAAGCAAGGGGTCGTCCGTTAGGCTGGGTTGGTGATCACGGCACTCAAACGGCTTCTCCCCGTTGCGCTGTGGCTCTTCCTGGAAGCGGTCACTAGAGGGTGCCTAATTCCATGTTAGATTTCAATGTGATAGGTCAGCCAACGTCGGTAACCCAGATTTCGATTGACATCAGCCAACCAGCGTCAGCAGCGACCCTGGCCCTCGAGGGAACCGTCGGCCGTGACGTCCCTCGTCCCTGCCGTCCCGTCCAATACTTACTTGAACTTCAAAGTCCCTTGTCGTTTCTTTTTCTATCCCGTTCCCCTCTCTTGGATTCTTGATTCTTGATTCTCTTTTCTTTTTCACGACGCCTTGTTCTTTCCTTTCTTACACTTCGACATACTTTATTTTCTTGTCCCAGACTTGCACATTCTCTGTCTCGACTCGACCGCACCGAGACATTCAAACGTTGGCGGGTCGTCATACCAAAAAGTTACCCCAACCTACCTGCGCCTAGGACTTTTCAACGTCGAGTATATGCGCCTGTGATCGCCTCGAAATCGTAACGAAACTTCACGATCTACCTCGACGTGGCCCCATTAAGTTTGTTAACGGCAGTATTGCATTGTTTCGCGGCGTAGGCTGCTCGGGCCGCTCCCAATGGACGGCGACGAGCCCACGCAAGGTACATCCCCTCCATTCCGCCGTCTATTCTACTTCAGCTGACCCCCCTCTGGAAGCGACGCAGAATGTCCTCGACCCGCGCCGTGTTGGAAAGCAGAACTCGGGTTTCTCAGACGAAGACATCTCCGACATATTATGCGTTCTCTACCCACACTCAGATTCTGCCCGCATCGAACTCGAACGCCTAGTCAGCGAGAACTCACCACATATCATCGGTCGAGATGAAGCGGATGGTGTTGAACCCGATTATGCCTTAGAAGACCAACCCGGTCGTTTTCTTGCCAACCCAGCAGGCAGCGGTAGTCATGCCATCATTCTTCGTCTTTCGTCGCAACTCAAGAACCCAGGGGCCGGGTTTGTCTTTGGTCGCAACCCGATGCGATGCGATGTTGTATTTGTCAACGATCCCTTGAAGCGAGTCAGCAACATTCACTTTCGCATTTACGTGAACGAATATGGCACTGTTATGATTGAGGATCAGTCAACCAACGGTACCATTGTGGATGATCATCTTTTGACGTCTCATCCCCAAGCCAAAGGAAGAAGCGACCCACCCATTAGCAGATGGGTTTTGAGTTCTGGCTCGATTATTAAGATCTATCTTCATAAAGAAGCCAGGGACCTGACTTTCCGAGTCCGTATACCACGGCGCGACAATGAGTATGACCAAGCATATACCGATAAAGTAGACGACTTCTTTACACGCCACGGATTGAAGCGCCAAAATGAGACCATCACTCCTGGACCAGGTGGTCATGTTGATCTCTTCAAACTTCCCCCTCATGCTCAGTTCAAAAGAGAAGAGACCGACGAGATTACGCAGCGCAATCCTCGCACATCAACGAAACGAAGAGAACCAACAGCTCGAGAATGGACAGGATCTGGAAAATACAACAGAACCGGGTCTATCGGAAAGGGCGCATTTGCGGTTGTTCACAGGGTCACCTCCAAGTATGATGGTTTACCATATGCCGCTAAAGAGATTGAGAAGCGCCGTTTCATCAAGAATGGCGTACTTGATCAAAAGGTTGAGAATGAGATGAAGATCATGCAGCGAGTTCAACACGTAAGTCTTGCGCTTTTTTAGTCTAGTACTGTAGCTAACCTGTTATTCTGTAGCCACACATCGTTCGCTATATGGAGCACTTTGAATGGGATGACCGACTACTAATCATTATTATGGAATTTGTCCCTGGTGGCGACTTGGGCAAGCTCATCTCAGACCAAAAGGCATTGAGAGAGGATGTTGTTCGAACCATGTCAGGGCAGCTCTTGAGTGCTTTGGGATATTTACACGCTAACAACATTACTCATCGCGATGTCAAGCCAGACAACATCCTGATCAATTCTCTCAACCCCATCGACCTGAAGCTCACCGACTTTGGTCTATCAAAAATGGTGGACAGCGAACAGACTTTCTTGCGAACGTTTTGTGGCACCTTACTTTACTGTGCCCCTGAGGTGTATACAGAATATGCCGAGTACGACGACAATGGCGTGCGTAGCCGAGGCAAGAAGATGAGACGTATTCCAGGCCAAAGGTACAACCATGCCGTTGACATTTGGTCTCTTGGTGGCGTCTTGTTCTATGCTCTGACTGCGGCACCTCCTTATCCTGTCAAGAGTGGCATCAGTTACTCTGAGTTGTTACACAAGATCATGACTACCCGGCTGAACATCGCACCCCTGCAGAGAAATGACGTGTCAGAGCAAGCTATCGACTTCCTTTGTAGAATGCTCGAGCGCCGCCCAGAGAACCGAGCAACCGTGACAGAGCTTGAAGGTCACCCTTGGTTCACTGGCACGGTTTCTGTCATCAATGCCTCGCAGTCTTTTGATGAGATTTCGGATGACGACATGTTTGATAACTTTTCTCAGCTACAGCCTCGACATTACGAAGAAGATAGAGTTAGTGACTCTATGGGCGAAGAATCAGAAAAGGACAACACGACGGGGCCACTAGAAGCGAATCAGCCAAGACTCTTCGGAGAGGTCGGTGTCTCCGCAATTGGTAGTTCTGGAGTCATCCCAGAAGATTACCTCAACCTCTCAAACAGTAATCCTAGTGCAGGTGAAACTGAGATACTCAATCAGGATGAAGACGAGGCTTATGAATCAGAAGATGCTACACCTAGGAACAATCGCCGATCATACCGTCAGACGACTGTCTCAATGGCGCAGAAACAATCTGAAGACCAATTGCAAAGTCTGGTAGAGGATGTGGCGTCGCAAAGTCTTGGTGGTAACGAGCCTAGTGTGCAGAACCTCGGAGCATCGCGTTTTCCCTTGCAATCTGCAGAATTCAATACCAGTAAACGAAAGCCTCCCTCATACAATACCAGTGATGAGTACGACAACACGCCTCAAGGAAAACCGACAATGAAAAGGCTGAAGTCAGAAGGCAATATTGAAGATTTGGCAAATGATGTGATTGAGGAATACAAACTACTTGTTCAAGTACCAACCGCCGAGAAGCAATTGCCAGGACGCCAGATTGACCAACCTTACAACAAGACTTGTTTCTGGGAACAAGACAAGGCCACTTGGCACTTTAACTATCCGGAGATGACACACTTTCAACACAAAGCCTTTGAACGGGGCGCAGCAGCACGAGATGAAAAGTTCATGCCTGGAAAGACTCCGTTGTGGGATCTTGCCATGAAGTACTTCCCTCCTGTCTCTAAAGCTGGGACACACATCAGCGAAACTCGACGGAGCTCACGAACACCTCAAGACACGGCTGCTGATGAGCCCTTCGAATTCCCCCCTACTGCCGCCCCGCCTGACAACTCACAAATCCCTGATACACTTCCTCCGCACACGCAAATCATCGTCCCTGTCCAAGAAGATGAGCCTAACAAACGTGCCATTGGTGTGCTCGAGTCTCACCCTGATTCGTGCGTCTCTGGTATCAGTATTCACATTACAGACGCCTTGGTCTCGTTTGGCCGTGGCCCTGCAAATACTGAGGTGTTTCAGGATGTATACGAGAACCGAGTACCCAAATATGCTTTCAAACTACTGCTTTGGAAAGATGATGGCACCTTTGACCCTTCAAAGGACCCAAAGAAAGTGCTTCCGCCTTGGCATCGAGATGCTGGGGATCCAAATGAGTACGGTTTCTATATCTCGACAAAAGCATCTGTCGGCATTAGCATCAATGGTTATCAACTTGCATCGTCCGACGCTAAAAACCACAGCGGACCTTCACACCATTGGGCTCGTATCTGGAATGGCGACACATTGATGATTTGGGGCGACAGAAAGGGCATTCAAACAAAACTCACATTCCAGTGTTTCTGGGGCGCCTCTTCACAGGCACGCGGAGAGAACAAAGGATTGCAACTTGCACCTCCGCCACTTGCTCAGAAGCTGGACACTGCTTGCCAAAGGACGGAGAAGCGGATCAAGGAAATCAGTGAGAAGACTAAGAGGACGGATGCAGTGAACGCCGAGTTGCGGGACCGCGCAGAGAACATCGAAAGGGAACGAGAACGAAGCCGTGCTTTTGAGGTGAAGCGACGAGAAGCAATGGCCTATCTTGATCCAAAACAGACTCCTTTGTTGTCGAGAATGGCTTCAGCTTCACCTGCAAGCGCACCCGGATCAAGCTATTACCTGGAACCCCAGATGTTCCGCATGAGCCCAGACACTAACAAACTTTCGATTCAGTAATGAAGTGCAACATATATACAATTCCCTAGAGGAGTATTGGCATTTTGAGTTTCTGTTCCCGGAAGCGATACCTTGGAACTTACCGGGATCATGGAGTAATGGCATTTATTTCTTTATGTTTTCCTTGGCATTTTGGCGGGCATAGGATCCGAGTACGAGAAATGGATGGGTCTATAGGAAACTCTGGGGTTCATGAATGCTATATACAGCTGGATTCGTGATTCTTCCAGACGAAAAGGACTTATCTGGATGGGATAGATTCTGCTATCACGGCATCTTGGAGGAGTACATGTGGGAAAAGGCAGAGTACACTACATAGAAAAATGATGTCTTGTAACGAAATATGTTGCATCTCCTTTGTTGTGATATTTGGCGGATAGAACTCGATATTACCACATTACTTCAGATAAGAATCATTCATCACGTTTTCAGAATGCATGGCTCAAGCTGGTTAACAATACATAATTCATTCAGTCATTCCGTGCCTAGTAATACAATAGCAAGTCGTTCCAAAAAGAAAATTTGTCATACAATCATAACCCCCCCATACAAATCGTGAATCATGCCCTTCACAGTCGAGTACACCTCAACTTTCGTTATCCGAATCCATCCATCCATCCAGAAGTCTGATGCTGTGCATCCAACATTCGTACGTTCGTACACCCATTCCAAAATTGAAGGGTTCACAGGTATGATTGTTCAAAGAGTTTTGCCAACAGACCCAAAATGAAAGCATGGCTATACTTCTAGTAAGAATGTGGTGATTGTTGGCTTAAACGGCGATGCTGTCCACAAGAGGCCGAATAGGCAGCTCAACATGCTTGTTGTTGATCTCAGTAGCCTCGTCGAACTCATTAGAATCTCGGCTAGAAGATTCCTCATCATCTTCATCTATGACCGAAAAGGCAACCTCGACAATGGCTTTGTACTCTGTGAGGTTTAGATATTAGTTGTTGAACCTCAAACAAGTCATTATGGGGGGCTACTTACCCAACATGTCGGTTGCGTCCTTATTGGGGGAATCTCCAGCAGTGCTCGCCTCTTCGATAGTTGGGATAGGGTCAAAAGCATTCTTCCAGATAGACCTGTCTGACTGAACAGGAGAATATTGCTCGCGGTCTCCCTTCGCTGACTTCTCAGATTTAATGGGAAAAGTGCAGTTGGGAGAGTCGGGAAAGCTGCGCTTGCGAGGTTTGTAATAAGGGTTGCCTGGAGCTTGGCCACAAGTATTTTCAAAAGTTGATCCCTCGTCTGCGAGGTTGTATCCTTCAGTATCTGTGAAAGAAGCAGTAAAGAGGTTTGAGGAACAACTAGAGTGCTGAGGACAAGGGGTTGCCTGGCTGTCAGTAAAACTGCGAGGGCCAAATCTTTCCTAATTATCTCTGGTCTCGTTGAAGTTATGACTAGGAGCGTTTGGGCTCACTCGATCTCTTGGGGGAACAGACGACGCTTTGTTCTTAGACTTCTTGAAGAAGGAAGAGAACACGCTTCCATTAGACAAACGAGATGGGAGAGATACGGTAGATTCCATGTACTGCTCATGATAACCGTGGTCGTGGGCCCTGAGGGTAGATCTTGGGAATTCCTCATCTGTCACGTAGTGGCCATGAACGGAGCTTTCGTCCGAATTCTGTTCTCTGTATAGATACTCGGGGCTTCGGAACGAATCCCAACCCATGCCATTATCGAAAGCCTTGCTGAAAGCACCTTGGGAGTAACCTGTAGAAGGGGCTCCTGCTTGGAAGATGTCTGGCGTATGCAAGTACTCGTGGCAGCACCCGGGACTCTTCTTTGAAGATTGTCCGTAGTGGGGATGTAGATACTTGTCCTTGGGCTTTCTCTCTGGTGAGTAGCTGTGGTAGTAAGAAGGCTTGTTGCGGGAGATGAGGGGGGATCCTGGAGACCTAAGGCACCCAGGAGACTCTGGCTCTGAGAACTCAGTATCTTCATCGTGAGCCAGAGGGGTTCGAATGTCCACAGATTGCTTGAATCTCACGGTCTTACTGCCAGAAGATTTGGAAGAGCTTGGGTCGGAGCGTTCAGACTCAAAAGAGCCCTCGCGATATCGAGGTGACTCTTGTGGCGTTTCATCTTGGGCCTTTCTGGAGCCCTCTGAAGATGAGCGATCACTGGCCATTGCAGACTTGAGAACGAAGTCAGGTGAGAGAGACTTCTGCGGCTCACAAACTTTGCTGTCGACCTTTTGGTGAGTCTTCGTGCCGCCAAGGTTGGGGCTCGGGATGTCTGTCCTCGAGTGAGCGGCCGAGACAGAGTCTTCAACATATGGCGACTGGTAGTTCCGAGGCGCCTTTACTTTCTCATTTTGAGGGATGGTATCAGTGTCGTAAGTTCCGGAGGACTTCCGCTCTTCCCGGCGGCCAGAAGACCCAGTACTTCGCGAAGGACAGTAGGGCGATTCAGGGAAGGTGATGGCAGTCGGTGGTGAAACGGCAGATTTTCTGGGTTCTTGCGGTTCGGATCGCCGTCCACGAGGCTCTTCAATTTCTGCAGTTTGTTTCTGGGAATCGGGAGGTTTCTCCTGGCCATTTTTGATATTGTGTTTGCCGTGCTTGCGATTGCGATGACGGTTCACTGTCATGGAATCGGCATCATCTTCTGAATAAACAGAAGCTCGCTTGGCTAGGTGCGCCTTCACTCTTGGATGCTGTGATTATGTATTAGCACGATCCAAACACCATTTCTTTGCTTAACTTACGAGACTGAGCACAGATGTCTCTGGGAGGCTTCCGTTGTCGTGGAATTCCAACATGCATGAATTGCAATAGTTGATAAAAATTGGCTCTCCTGGCAGGACCGGGTTTTGTGCATGGAATTCTTTGGATCTCGCGGTTCCGCAGTTGAAACAGAAGTGCCAGTCACGCACAACACCTCGTTGGTATTCCACTTCTCGACAGCTCTCACAGAAGTTGAGCTTCGTCACCGGGCCTGGGCCGACAGGGAACTTCTTGTGAAAATATGTCGAGCGCGTATTTCCACACCCTGAGCAAACGTGGTGATGTTGAATACGTTGGGGACTCACGTCTCGCTGAAGGTGCTGCTCTCGCTGGTGGATACTTCCATGGTTCTTGGCTTGTTCAGTGTTATGGCTATGAACTGGTTGAGAGAGGTTGCTCAAAGCCGAGAGCGATGGCTGCCTTTCGTGTGGCTTCTTACTGACCGATATGGCCCTGTTCAAAGCAATGTTGTGTCGGTCTTGGAGACGACGAAGGTCACGGCGTAAGATTCTGCTGTTGGGCTCCTCAGCCAGGTCGGCCATCTTGGCGTCAATGTGTTTTTGGAGACGCTGCACTTCCTTCGAAAAGGGATCAGATGATCCATCGTTCCCAAAGTTATGAGGCTTGTGGCTGTAGGCAATCTTTTCCCCTGGTAGCTTCTGGGTGTTGTTCGATGCCACTGGGGGCACAGAGACTGGCGCTCGACTTGATGCAGGTGGTCCTACCGGAGGCCCTGTTGAAAGCGGTCCTGCTGTGGCAGGTTGAGCCACACTTGTGATAATCTGAGGTGGGTAAATATGCACCAGAGAAGATGGCTGATGTGGTACATAGCTATGTTGGTTCTGGTAGTACACTGGTTGCTGAGGAATAGGTTGGCATACTGGAGCCTTGAAAGCCTGGTTCAGAGAAGGAATAGGAAATGCTGGAGGCTGTACAAATTTACAAGGTGTTTTCGACATATGAATAGGAAATTGCGGGGGGAAAGTTGCGGAAGGTCGTACATAACAAAGAGGCTGTTGAGTGTTTATAGTCTCGGCATTTGATCTTCGAGCGCTCGAGCGAGACGAGCGAGAGCCCTGTCGTCGAGACGATTTCCGAGTGCTGGAGATAGGTGAAGACTTAGCATGATGTCGACGGCTACGACTCTTTCTCGGAGACATCTTCTTCGAGGGATGGGGAGACGAATAAGGGAGCGGACGAGAAGGACGAGTTCTTTGGGATACGTGACGACTGGATTGTCGACGTCCTCTATCTTCCTCAGACGAAGAAGATTCCTCCTCTCCCTCCGCTTCGCTGACCGCGTCAGAGTCGGAATCGGTTTCGTAAGCAATAGCGATACGGCCAGGAGTATTATTATCCCCAGGTATAGGGCCACGGAGAAAGGGGAGACCGAAAGCGGCACTCAATAGGTCGACATTGGGGTCGGACCGAGAACAACGCCGAATGGTTTTGGTGAAAAGATTCATTGTATCGCAGCCAAAGAAGGCGCGTAAAACAAAGACTACAATAAGGTAGCCTCGTTATAATGTTGCAGTAGTATTGCGAGTGATTATGGGGGAGAGAACAATAGAAGAGAAGGAGGGTGGGCGGGTGTGTAAGAAGAGGAAGGAGATGAGAAAAGGGAGAAGGTAAATAGTTCACGCGAAGTTGACGTGTGGGGGAGCCACAGGAAACTCCTCGTTTGTTGTCTTTTCTTCTTTTCTCGAATTTGTGCGTGTGTGGAGGAGTTGAATACTCGTAGTTGTTATAACGGTCGTTGGCAGCTGGCGAGGACTGGCACTCGTTCTTGTGACCAGCAACTTAGATCAAACACCAGCGAGATAGACTCCAAGAATTCGCTAGGATACTGTAGACTTCAGACCGAGTATTCGATTTACAATAGCAAAAAGCCCTCTTGTTCTCTGAAACAAAATGTCAGCTTTTGAGCCTTGCTAATACTTGATAAGAGGCTTACCTTGGATAGTTTGCAAGATACCGTTCACGCTTCTCTCCCTCTAAAGACCTTGTACTTAACTCGGGGTCTTGCTCGGGGTCTGTGAGATATTGCTGTTGCACCTTTGAGTCAATTTTCCCAGTGCTATGGATATCAGCAATATCAGATCCAGCAATGAATATGTTGTGGGAGAAGGTCAGTGATGGTGATAGATAATTGTGGAAAGGGAAGAAGAAGAGATATAAGAGTATTCTTATAAATAAAAATTGGTCTTCGGACTTGCCGATATCAGAAATCGTCAACTTGATGCTCAGTTGTTTCCAATCAATATATCTAGCCATTGTATATAGGCGTTTTCAATATGGCAAACGGCAGCTTCTTTCTCTTCTTCTTTTTTTCCTCGAGCAAACGAGTGTAATTTGCATAGTCATTCTTTGTTGTCTATAGACCATTAGCATCACATATGGAAGCAAACACTCGCTACTTTATGCAGAAATTCCGGACAAGGCTTAGCTTCAACGAGACAAAGAAATCCCATCTATTTTCCCCGGCCAAAGCATATGGAAGTTTTACAGTGATATACATATTGAATTTTGATTTTGTCTAAATGCGAGTTATGCCAGAGCCCTTTTCCTTTCTTCCTAGGTTCCAGCACTAGCGACCCATCTAATCCACACGAAGAACGCGGGCACCTCCCTTTTGAGCCTTCTTCTTCTTTTGCCCTCGGCTGAAGGCACCCGCGGCAACATGGTCACGGCCAATGTTGTCAAGATCCTTGACCTTGTAGATGCGGATGAGCCAGTTCTCGCTGGTGTAGGCCTCCTCTAACACATCGAGGGTGGGGCCCTTATCAGGCAAATGAACACCGCGAACCCGGTCGTGGACTTTGCCAGGGCCGTGAATCTTCTCGTAGTTGTAGTAGGACATCTTGTACCTGAAAGTAGAGTGTCAGAGCAAGAATAATTTCCAAAGTATGTCATCACTTACATCAAGCTGTTCTTCATTGTCTCAGTAGCGCCGCCATCGACCCTGTATTCACCTCGATCGGTGAAGAAATTGCGTTCTTTAACCTCTTCAGGCCAGATACCCTCGGCAATTCGGACCATCCAGAGGAATTTGTTAATGTCATCTCCAGAGTAGCCAAGAAGGCCACCAAAGACAATAAGAACGTAGTCAACCTCGTGCTGGCGCATGATGGGATAGCTGACCTCCTCACGAGAACTCATAGCCTTGCCAACAGTGGCAATGTGCGTGTTGTTCCAAGTGTTGTTGTCAACAAGCGTGGGTCGGTCAGCCATACCACCAATCTGGTAGCCATAGTCCCACCATGACATGATCTTGGCATCCTTCTCAGTGTTCTGTCGGAGCCATTGGTACGCCTCCCGGTAGTCGTCAATAATGGCCTGGGAACCGTCATGCCTCCTGCTAGCCAAGACAACTGAGGGTGCTGAGTAGGCATTGGAAGTGACCCAAGTGCAGTGTGTTACAAACATGGCTAAGTAGATAAACATAACAGCACCGATCATAGCCTTGGACGCAAAGCTGTAAACACCAACCTTGGGCTTTGTAGTCGCTCGGAGGGCACCTTTAATTTTCTTAGATCCTTCAGAAGCTTCAGCTTGGGCAGCCTGAGAGGCCTCAGGCTGGCCGATCTGCAGATAGGTGTCGAGAAGTTGAGAGCCGGCAATGGCAGCAGCAACACACACAACGGGGGTCAGCGTGAGCATCAAACGGACCATGACGCCGGCAAAGTAGCTTGCAAACAGAGCATAGACGACGATGAAGACATGCTCATCCGCGAGGTTCTGGAAACACATGTAAACACCAGCAGGGAAGAGCCAGATGAGAAAGTTGAGATCAAAGAAGAATGAAGGCCATGCAGTGGGCTGATGCTCAGAGACCGACGCAATAATGGGAATGTGAATCTTGGCATAGCCAGTGTCGAACAACGAATAGAATCGACCACCCCAAGGTGCAATGTATCCAAGTGAGGTAAGTAGAATTAGGCCGCCCAGGCCAATGAAGAAAGTCGCGATACCAGCAGCAATCACAATGGTGGTAATTTGTCGGCCAGGGATGACAGACTTGACGTAAACAATGAAAGCAATCACTTGAAGAAGGCCAAAAACACCTACACGATATGTTAGTTTCGGCATGATTAAGGCTATGTGTGTGTGTACAAACCTAGTGCGGGCATGTGCTCGTTGGTCTTAACTGCAAGGAAGCCGACAAAAGGAATCTGGAAGCTGGCCATCGTGCCAAGTGCATACCAGGTTGTGTAGCTGACATAGAGGCGATCACTATATCGACCCATGCAGATGAGAACGAAGGCATGGACGGGGAGCAAACATGTAATGAAAGCATATCCACCCCACGACGCAACCATGTAGGCGTAGGACAGCGCGCAAAGAGCACCCCACAACATTGAGCCCAGCTTCAGAGCCTTAACCCAGAGGTAGAAGGTGAGAACAAGGAGGAAGATGGCAATGGCTTCGTTATCGTAGCTACCGGCTACAGATCGAGAAATGTAACCAGGGGCAATTCCCATGAAAATGGCAGCAAGAAGACCAGCGGATGGCGATGGGGTCATCTCGTTAGTGAGGAGGTAGGCCGCATATGCCGTCAGTCCAGAGAAGGCAGGGGCGAGAAGTACACAGATGTTTCGAATATCGACGGGGACCGCGAGAGCGCGAAGAGCGTGGTAGATGACGCCGCTTGTCACCATCAGACCAGGATAGAGGGTGCCTCCGGTAACCCGACCAAGAGGATGCCATGTTCGGTCGTCAAACCAATCCCAAAACTTGTAGAATCCATTCGCGACGAGGTATTTCGTCGCACGGAAGTTGAACCACGGGTCGACTATCATAGGGTTAGCTGGCCATCATGAACCAATTGGTTAGTACTTGGAAGAACTGACATTCGTGAATGATACTTTCGAAGCCTGTGCCCAACGAGTTAGCATATTATCCTTTCGGTTGGTATAGTCTCTCTGTATTCCTCAAGGGAAGGGGAGAGGGCGACAATAGAGTATTCGTCTATCATGGGAAACACTTACGAATCACAGAGAAGAGGCGACTGGAAACAGCCGCAGCAGCAATCAATAGAAGAATGACGACTCTTAGAAGAGTCCTAGTGTTGCTGCCATTCACACTGGCGACGGCGTCGCTCAGACTGTTGGATGGCGTCTTTGCCGTCATGATGGGTTGCGATTGTCGACAATTCGAGTTGATGCAACTTGTGGAATCCGAGACCCAAGATGATATTGAACTCCACCAGAAGGACAGCTTGGAGCTTTACACTGAGACGGGGGAGCTACAGGAGGGAAAATGTGGGGCACAATTCAGAAACCTAGAAAAGGTACGTATCCTTTACTTGGCATCCCCCCAAAACTTAGCTCTCTCTTCCTACGGCCGCAAGACCTAGTTAAGCCGCAGTTTTCCCGATGAAGCTCTGGTTATCAAAGTTGATCAGGTCATTCTACGTCAATCTGATAAATTGGCCAGGGTAAGATGCGATAATCAATTCGTGACTTGCCAATTCATATCAACATATCAGTCCAACAGTATATATATGGTAGAGGAACTGCCTGGGGCATCGTGATGCTTATCGTCATCTTGCTTTTGTTGTAACTAAACATACATACATACCTCAATAATACACATCATCATACCTAAACCTGCAGAGATAAACTTCCCGCTTAAGTCTCCCATCACATGTCCAAGTGACACAAGTCCTAGCCAAAACCATCGACGTTTTGCCGTCTAAAGTAGATATATTGTACACCTGTACACAGAGTTAAACAGGGACCTAAGGAAACATCTATGCAGGACCGCCACGTATATCCTCAATCATACACCGAGTCTGGTTCGAGGCTCGGATTATGCCTCGGCAGGACCTGTTTCCCTACGGTTGGTTGGTCAACCTTTTTCGCCGAAACCTCCTATTGTTCCATCCTCTCCCTTCTTGTATCTTGTCTCGTGTGTTGCGTTCCCCGCGCCGTTATTACATATTTAAGGGTTCTCCTTCTGGACCTTCAACAGCAGCTTCTCGAGATCAAACTTGGGGTCTGAGGGGTCGGAAATGACTGCTTACACAGTTAGTTGATAATTCGCCGTATTGTGTGTCCTGAATGCGCGATATGCCGCGGCCAATTGCCAGGGATGCTTTTTGGGGCGAAACTGAGTTTCACGTACCAGAGTCGCCAGATGATGGGTTGTTCTTCTTAGCAAACTCAGCCTTGGCCTGCTGGATAAGCTTCTCCTTCTTCTCGTACTCGTGCTGCGCATGCTCGGCTTTTTGAGAAGCAGTAATCGCTCGCTGGTGGGTGAAACCGTAAAAGACACCCAGGCCAAGGGCGGACCACCGCAAAACCTATAAATGACTCAATTAGTTCTCAAGTCCATCTACGACTCGATTGTGCCGCTCGAAAGATCGCATTCTCTGACGTCGTCGAGAGCTCGGGGTTGGGACACGGTCGAGCGGCCGAATCGGGGTCAGGATAACACGCACGTTCACTCCGGTCGAAGCCATTGGGAATTAGAGTAGAGTCGCAAAAAAAGGGCGAACGGGACGAAGAGCGAAAGGATCGGTATTGACGATAGTCGGAGGTCGACAATGGCTTGTCAATGGACCCAGTCGGAGTGGCTCGAGGGGATTAGATGCGTCGGCTTGAGGTGAAGAATTGAAAAGTCGTCGGGAAAAGTCGCAGTTTTTCCATTCGCTCGCTGCCAGAGCCAGGCGCCAGCGGCTGGGCTGGGGAGCTCGGACAAGCTGGACCAGTAGCCACTGAGCCGGGTAGTGTGATCACGTGCCCTCCCTCATCTCTCAGATTGAATCACTGTGGAGTTAAGAACCGATACGTGCTGCCTGCAACTCCACTAACACTCTTCAGATTTCAGGCTGGTGCAGGGGTTTCTGGGGGGTTACAAGTGCGCATGGATAGATTCAATTGGACCCCATCACAAGCTCATACCGTAACATTTCATAACTCCATCACTACAAACAACGACACATTTACAAACAACAACCTCAGCTGGCCGCGAGGAATGACTTTTGTTTTTTGTCCGTTTCCTCGTTGTTGCTCACTTGTTTTGTGAGATTGCATTATATCATCATTCAACCAACGTGTTGTCGATCCACACCCTCCCAAACCCATTATCATAGCTCTCAACATTTTGTCCAGTCTCGCGATGCGACAGTGGAACGTCCACAATGCAACAACGTCGAGATGAAATTCTAGCAAAGAAGGCGAAGCTCGCTGAGCTGAAGCGCCAGAGAGAACTTCGGGCAAGCCAAGCGACAGCGAGCCGCTCCAGCGTAGGAACCTCTAGCGACGTTGGTCCCCTGATACCCTACCGCCTTTAAGCCCCTCGTTGACGTTTCTCAACCACAGTTGATATCGCCAACCCCAGGAAGAGCAGACACCCGCCGCGAGCTCGAAACACTTATAAACAGTCTTGTCAGCGACAGCAGACCCGGCTCAACTGTCACAGGAGGACCTGGCTCTCCCGCTCCTCGTGGTAGCCGCCCGAACAGTGTCCTCAGTGCAGGCGAGATCAGCAACGAACCCTCCGAAGTTACCACTACTAGTCATATCCATGTTCCTGCCCAACCGCCACCCAGTCTGAGTACTGTTCCTCTCCTGACCGTCTTCGAGTGCCCACCATCGCCAGTCAAGGAGGTTTTCTCGTACAGCAAAGGTGTCCAGACGACAGAAGAATGGACAACACCTACCAGAACCAGGGCTCAGTCTCTAATTTCAGAAGCTGAAGATGTACCCCCCATAACTTCGACGCCCAGCAAGAGGCTGAGCAGGAGAGAGCGGGATCGGGAAGAGGAACTTCGACAGAAGATTAGAGAAGAGGTGGAAGAGGAGTTGAGGGCAACAAAGGAGTTCTTGAGTGACGGCGTGCTTCCTGCAGGATCAGCCTTGAACTACCCTTCAAGAAATCTCACTACAGAAGAACTCGATGCTGTCGCACATTCAGACGAATTCGTTGACTTCCTCGAAAAGTCCACAAAGGTGATCGAGAGAGCTCTCGACCAAGAAACCTACGATATTCTTACAGATTACGCCCTACAAGGCCAGGATATTGACGACGAAGATGAGGACAGCGGTAATACGGGTGGTAAAGGGCGACACAGGATAAAAGAAGTGGCTCAATTCTTCGACGAGCGGTGGTCTAAGAAGCGCATGATCAGTGGAATTGATTTCTCGCCCAAGTTCAGCGAACTTGTCCTCGCATCATACACCAAAAACCCCACGGCCCCTCATGAACCAGATGGTTTGGTTCAGGTCTGGAATATGCATATGCAAGATCGCCCCGAATACGTTTTCACTGCGCAGTCAGATATCCTGACCGCCAAGTTCTCCCCCTATCACAACAACCTGATTATTGGTGGCTCTTACAGTGGCCAGGTGTTGTTGTGGGATACACGAGCAAAGGCAGCCCCTATTCGAAAGACTCCTTTGACGGGTTATGGTCATGCTCACCCTATCTACTCTGTTGATATTGTAGGTACCCAGAACGCCAACAATATCATCTCGTGCTCTACCGATGGCATGGTTTGTGGTTGGACTATGGATGTCTTCGCTCAGCCTCAAGAACTCCTTGAATTGAAGAACCCTAGTCAGGCCAAGGTTGCTGTCGAGGACGTGAGCCCAACATGTCTTTCTTTCCCAGCTACCGACCCTACCTTCTTCCTTGTCGGTAGCGAGGAGGGTACAATCTTCCCCTGCCATCGATATGACCGTGCCGGCGCCAAGGCCGGTGTCGATAAGAAGATCAGCTACAAGGGGCATAACGCCCCTGTCATGTCGGTTGACTTCCATCCTGCTAGAGGCCCAGTGGATTTAGGCGACCTGGTCATTTCGTCGTCTTTGGATTGGAGCGTTAAGCTTTGGAAAGTTCGAGCACCTGCGGCTACATCTACAATTGGTTCTGCCGATGGTAATATTAAACCTCTTATTGACTTTGTACGCGAAGATGTCGTGTACGACGCCAAGTGGTCACCTGTGAAGCCCAACATCTTCGCCTTGGTCGATGGTGCTGGTTGGTTGGAGCTTTGGGACATCGCTGCCGAGACTGAAGAGCCTGTGTCCAAGATCTCGCCCAGTCCCCGAAAGGATGGTCGAACCATGCTTTCGAAGAGTCTGAACAAGGTCGCATGGGAGCCCAATGAGGGCAAGCGTCTTGCTACCGGTGGCATTGATGGTGCTCTCACAGTGTTCGAGGTTGCTGGTGGCCTTGGTGGCAAGGAAGGTCTGAAGAACGAGGACTGGGCTAATGTGAAGAAGCTTGTGAATCGACTGGAGGCAGTTGGCTCAAATGGTGCCCTCATAGTTTAGATGCCTCTATTGGATGAAGTATGAAGTATTGGCAGCATAGTGGGCGTATGTTTTTTTGTTGCGAGGTGGTTGTGAGATCAATCTACTGATATACCCATGAATTTTGTTTCTGTGTTTATTTCTGTTTGTCCAATATATGTGACTGCGAGAATTCAGTATCTTTAACCCTCACTCATGTCTCTAGCACTTAACACTCAAGCTTGACCAGGGGAATACGATTATGTCACGTGCCGGGTCCACAACAACAATATCTTCAACTTTTCTCGGCCTGAGTTCAAGTTCAACTCCAAACCTAAACAACCTTAACATGAGAGCTTGAGTGGCTTCGTACAGCCCATGATAAGGCTACGCTAAATAGGGTGCCGTCTTCCCTACATCTGTCGATGTGACTAGGTGTATCAAAAGACGATGAAAACACTATGGTAAGTCGCAATCCTCTTAGAACACTCATCCGGCTTTTATGATGGCATTCATTTTTATGAATTCTGCAATTCTGAATGCCTTTTTTGTTTTGGGCAATACGTGGACACTTTACAGCTGAATCTCAATTTCATTCTCTATTGTTTGTTACATCTATCTTACAATCATATTCTAACTGAACCTCAGATCTCCTTATCATAGCTTAAGTCTCCATTGGCGCACCATCGGGGTACCGCCCACCAGAAACTTCGAATGCATTGGCTAAGTCCTCCAGAGTGTTTATCTCTTCCTCCGAAAGCGGGAAGTATTGAGCATTCTCTTCGATTCGTGCACCTGTAGTTGCCCCAGGGGCAGGAATGATGGTGGGCATTCCCTTGCGGCCGTTCAGACCCCTGACCCAGTTGATTGCGAGTTGTGTGGGAGTAATGCCCTTCTTCTCTGCAACAGCCTTGACTTGCTCGACAAGCTTAAGGTTATGCTGGAAGGCTTCGGGCTGGAAACGAGGGAACCCGCTAGCAATGCCCTGGCCCTGGAACTGAGAGCTATCGGCGAAGCGGCCAGTGAACATCTGTAGTACTTGTTAGACATAGGGCAATGAAGCCGAGTGGGTGAAATGAACTTACACCACGTCCAATGGGTGCGTAGGCCATAATAGGAATGCTGTGCTTGGCGCAAGTAGCAGCAACGCCATTCTTAAGGATGTCGGGGCTAAACAGGCTGCATTCTACTTCAACAAGAGCGATCTTGACGTGCTTTACAGCTTCTTCAATGGTCTCGGCATTGCATTCAGAAAGGGCGATGCCGCCAATCTTACCAGTATCGACATACTCTTTCTGAATTACGCCGAGGGTTTGTTCAAAAGGGACGTTATGGTCCCGCCTTGACGGCGCGAAGATATCAAGCTTCTTGGCGCCACCGAGCTGGTTAAGCACATTGTCGATGGACTTTCGAATGCCATCGGGAGATCCATCAAGTTGGAATTTCTCAAGATTGTAGGCGCCCTTGATGGCAATGGTGACCTTCTCAGCATCTTCTGGATACTTTTCGAAGTAGGCCTTGAGGAGAGTCATGCTATTATAGTCTGGAGGGCCGTAGAATTCAGCGCCACTCCAGAGGGTACAACCGTTGTTGAAAGCTGTGCGCATGGCTTCCAGAGCTTGATTCAGAGGAGTTTTGTTTGGGCGCCATGTGAAACCTGCGAGTGATTAGTCTGGCTGTGGTTTCAATGGGATGGTTGAATATACCCATGAGGCCGTAGGCAAGAGCGCCGACTTGCTTTCCGAGGATCTCAGGCATGTTGGTTTATGGGGATGTTGCAAGTCGTTATAAGTGATGAACTATGAGATTGGTGCTAATTGTGTTGAGATGAGAGGCTGTGTTTCACGACAATCAACGAGAGGAGGCATGATGATATTTATACATTTAAGGATTAATGAAGCGTTACATCTCAATGCGAAGTTTTGAATAACTATTGTGTTTGGTTATTCACCCTAGCTATCTGACCCGCGATAGTGTTGTTCGCCACCCCACCCACCCATCGGGTTTGTGATACCAAAAGCCCAGATAATTCCGAAATGGATCTGACTAAACACCGTTGGCAACACCAGGTCTTATTCCGAAATGCCACACCACGCGGACGACCAAAGCCGCTTAATTGGAGTTTACTTGCTGCGGAGATAGGCTATCAGTATAGGGATAGGGTATTCGTTACTGCTGTTTATCCCACTCGGCATTAGCAGACTACGAGGGTTGATAGTAGTCGGGATAATTCAAATATCAGCTGCGATTCCTAATGCCGATGCACTGATCTGCTGGCAGCATCCAATCATCTAATCAAAGTCGATCAAGATACCCTCTCTTCCTTTCTTGGGCTCAGGTTTAACCTCTTCTTCCTCGACTTCCTCCTCCTCCTCGTACTCATCCTCAGCTTCCGATGCCCCAGCAAGAGTTCTTAACTGCGCATCTCCACGCTTGACACGGGCCTTAGTCTTCTGTTTCCTCTTCGAAAGATTCGCAGCCTTCTTCGCAGTTCGTCGACTGCTTGGGACGTCTGCTGCACGAAGCTCGGCGGGAGGCATGGGCATGAATCCTCGCGCCTGAAGCCACCAATCAGGAAACCGAGTCAACCCAATTTCTGCGAGACCTTTCTTGGTCACCGGCATTTCATGTTCGTAGTGGCAGTCTAGACCCCATCTGCAGACGCCGTGGTGGCACCAGCGTCGACATGGCGAGGGCAGTGTCGACGATGGTGATGTGGTGTTAGTTGGAATAGATGGTCTCTCTTTGGCCGCAGGAGGATTTGGCTGATCTGACTGCTGCTGGTTGTCAGGATTGTGGCGGCTGGATGAGAGGCCTTGCGCTGGTTTGAACTTGGTCTTGGGAGCCAAAAGGTGAGAGGTGGTTGGCTTATGTTTCTCACAGTTGTCGCAAGGAGACGATGCTGCAGTAGCCCGAGACTTTGTCAGAGGCACAGATACATCTGATCTTTCCGAATCATCACCCGAAGTCTCATCTCTAATGATGCGAGAGAATCGAAGTTTATAGGTATCCAGCTCAGCGTGGACAACTCCCACGTTGCCCATGTCCTTGGTCTCCTCCGTGGTTAAACTTCGTGGGACGCCGATAACTTCAACCCACTCAGGCAGAAGGTCTGCAGGAATAAGGGGAACAGCAGTTGAAGGCTTAACAAGAACTCGACCGCCGGATGTGATTCGCTCTGCGCCTGGTCTGACCAGGAAGAACTGAGGTTTCATAGCCATGGTAGCCGCTAGCGGTACGAGCTGATGTGAAGGTGATGATTGAACGCCAAGTCGGAGAGGAAGTGAGAACAAAACAATCAATTCTGGGGATTCGTTCTGAAGGTCTCTCTTTATATCATTTAGTAAGGCGATGTTTGTCCGTTATATGTTGCGTCATTGAGCTCAGTTTGCTGCGATACAAACAAGTACAAAGACGCATATACAAACTTGTACGAGTTTGCTTCACCTATCGAGCCTCCACACGAATCTTGACATCCAAACCATCAATACAATACCCCAATTGTCTAGGCCCGTCTTTAAGTTCCACTTCTCTCTTGACCCATCGTCCTGGTTTGCCTGCAGTATCCCCCTCGGGAGCATGGGTCTCAATTCCTTTGCGTTCCCTCTCTTCTTCAGCATCTTCTTCATCGCTGCTATCACCCTCCTGGTCATCAAAGCCAGCTACAGGGTCCCATTCTCCTGTTTCCCAGATAAGTCCAAGTTTGAGAGGAGACAAACTGAAAAGTTTGCCAGCAACTCCTTTGACAGCATAAATGTCGTAGGATTTGGGAATCTGTGTCACTTTCTGTTCGCCATCTTGCATATGGAAACTAACGGTGACAAGCCGGGCCTCCAGGAACGCAGGGTTGACCTCTAATCTACGAACAATATTCTGTTCGCCGTAAATTCCACAAAGATCGGCATAACGAGGGTGGTTAGCGAGCACATCTTGTTCGGCGTCCTCCGGGGCTGCAGAAAGCTGTTTTACAATCCGCGAGAGATAGAACATTTCAGCATTGGTCCTATCAGCAGGTGTGATCTGGCTGAAGTTCAGGGATTTAAGCGAACCAAGGCGAGCAACAGTAAACATATGTGACTCCTCCGAAGAGGATGCTTTCGAATCCGTGTCTGCGCTATCGTAGAATGGGTTATGGCCGATTCGTAAGCCGACCAAACCAGGGAAGTGTTTGGGGAGTTGGTCCACGAATGTCCATGACTGGATGTTGTTGTAGGAAACGTCAAGATATTGGACAGTTTCGGAGAAAATTGGCCCTTCGGTGCCTTCTGGAGCGATTGCGGTGATATTGTTTCCCTTGAGGTGAATATTTCGCAGCGAAGTGAGCGTTGCAAGGGTGCTGATGTCGGCAAAGGTCGTGAATTCGTTGATTTCGAGGTTGATTGATGTCAAGCTGGATGATAGATTTCCGTAGTTGAGAGAAGGAAGGGACTGGAATTGGTTTGATCCTGCATCAAGGGCAGCCAAAGATGGAGACTTTGTTGCAATGTGGCAGACTTCTTCCCAGCTCAACAGGGTTTCCTCCAGAGACAACTCCTTGACGTTGTTTACAGCATCGTTTGACCGGTTTTCCATAATTTTTTGGAATCGATTACCGCTTTTAGTTTGTTAGTCAGACAATTGTCTCTTGTGTTGGAAGGTTGGACGTACTTGAGGGTGAGATGCTGGAGGTTTGGTAGCTCACGACAAATGTCAAACACGGGGTCAAGCTGGTCGAACAGGTTACGGCTGAGATCCAGCTGTGTAATCTTGGGACACGTCTTTGCAATGATCCCCTCACTTTCATCATCTGCCCTTGCGCTAGCGACTTGGAGATCCTCCAGGATCACCACAGTGAGCTCTCCAATATTGGCCTGTTTGCGGCGAATCTTCTCAAAGCCAACCTCCTCAGCACGCTTCCCAAAGAATATGATTTCTTCTGCAGCCCTCCTCCCATCGGGAAGTGTGTACTCAGAGGCATATTTGTGGTTGACGGCTGCTAGGAAGTGACGCGGCGGGTCAGCTGGCCGTGAAGGGCGCACAAATGAAGCAGCGGTGGGGAACTTGGATTTGCCTTGAGAAGTCGGTTAGTTGCCAAGCACAAACAGAGAAACACATATAGCGAGATGTGCTTGATCTTACATGTGAAGTAACGAGTGCCCTTGTGACATCCGTCGTGTTTGCCCCGGGCTGAGTCGTCCCATTCTACGCCGAGCCATGTGCCTGTTGTGCCAGAGACTTCACCAACGAATCTCACTGTGCAGAGAGCACCATCGTATGAGATGCGCTGGCCTATGTGGTGCGTAGATGACATTTCTATCCTTCAGAGGTGGTCTTGGTGAGTATCACAAAAGTGCCGCGTCTCAAGCCATATTAATAAGGGGCTTGGATGAAAGTTGTGAGAGGAGATCCCCAAGGCAGCAGAATTTGATGGTTGTGATATTATAGCTATGCTTAAATAAAAGCACCTAAAAATGAGCTACAATGTGAGAATAAATACACTTTGAAATCACACTCCTCTATTTTTCTATCTCAACTTTCAAGATGCATAATTATTTCTGAATAATTGTTCTCTAATGTTGAGACTCAAGTTCCAATGCTGTTCCTCCTACCAACTTCCAATGGCCTCCACAGAGATCCATCGGAGCCCAATTAATCAACTACAACGCCCAACACAATTCATCATATAAATACCAAGGAGAAAGATGAAACATGTGAGGCCAACGGATATATCGTAATGTGCACTACTATTCAGCTGAAATCGGGTGATTCTCAGCCTATTTCATGATGCTCACCAACACGAGATCTTGCCACAGGGTAGGCTTCATCAATAACCGTCCACTTTTCATCTCCTTTCCTCAACTCACCGCGTACATCAACACTTGACACAACCCAACAACTCATAATGTCGTCTTCTTCCATCGAATGCCAGCATCGCTGTGCTCAAATGTTCTCAATGGCATTGTTTCTCCAAGATATATCGACCCGCACCGACTTGCTCAGTCAGAAACGCACGTCTTCTCAACCTCAACGGTCTCAGAATGTTTCCTCATCATCTGGTCAACCACATCAGGATGCCTCGATACAGCAAATGAGCCAGCTTCCGGATAGAACCATCTAGTATTACACCAAAAATTATCTCATTCTTTTTTAATGAGAAATGGTAAGGTCAAAGTCAACCCGTGAAGCACTACAAATTATCAACCACACCACATATCGCGGATATCACGCATTTTGATCAGTGTTGACAAAAGCTAATGTATTTACTCAAGGAAAATCGGTCGGCTCTAAGCTAGTTACAGTTTTATACTCAGCAGCTGCCGCCATTCAGGTGTAGAGAGTGTCGGTCGTCAAATTCAATGCCGAGTTAGTTTCATGCGGCATTCTGGTATCGTTTCGCTTAAAATCAGTTTACTCGGCCAACTCTTCCCTGGGCCTGGTCACACTCTTCAATGAATCGGTAGATCCCTTCAAGACCTTCATAGTCTTCCGATGGTCCAGCTATCGATGAGCTGCCCGGAGGGGACATCGTCTCGTATCCTTCGGTCTCGGCCAACCATGGACTATTGATCATTTCATCCAAATAAGCCTGTTGAACGAAGTACTCTTCGTCCAGGGTCGATATGTCATCGGTGTCATAACCTTCTAGGGATCGAACTGATACACTTGGCGTGGCCTTTGTGCCATCCGGAGCGAACGGAAACCTGAGGGCAACTGGAACGCCAACTGCGTTGTCAAAATCGGCATCTTGGCCCACTACACCTCGCTGAATTCCAATGTCATCGCAAAGTTGCTCAATGGTTTCAGCATCGACGCCCGGAAAGCGGACTCGAAGAGTGTTGTGCTTCTCTAATAGAATTGGAAGGTCACCTAGAACTGCAAGTCTGCAGAGGTCGGCATGAATTGCTGTGAGATCTTGCAATGCTCGTCCAAAGTCGGAGGACAGAACATCGAGGAAACCTTCAGTGTTGAGAGAAGCGCCAGCAGCGGTAGCCTCGGCCTTGAAACCAGAGGTCTCGGAGGCAAAGGGGATGGCTGCGGCGAGGGGGCTCAGAGCAGTAACGGTAGGGCTGAGCTGGAAATCGATGAAAGCGCCGGCGGCGGAGTTGTTGAAGGCGGAGAGCTTATGCATCGCCTGGTCCTCGACGGGTGACACAGCACGATACTGCCGCTCGCCTCGAGGTCCGAGACCGTCGTAACGAAGCTTCTGGCCAGAAAGGAAGAACGCTCTCATGGCTTGGGAGACATTCTGCACAACCTGGGCCGGGGCTGCCGGAGTATGCGAGAAATACCGAGCACTACCTCCGAGACTGTATCCGCCAGCACTTCGAGGGAAAGCACCACCGGTCAGGTTCGGACGGAGAGCGTTCGCAAAGGGAGCTCGGCCGGAGAGCTGCGCAACACGTCGAGAGGTGTTGGAGGATGGGAGCTTGGATCGATCGAACCGGGCTGCCTTGGGCTCGGAGCTAACGAATCTCCTAATAACTCGGTTGATGTTCTGAGCAGCGGAGCTCGAAAGCCATCTAGTATGGCGCTTCTGCTGTCGAAGAACAGCGACGGGGTGAATTGGTTGACGAGCAACTCTGGCGGTTCTGAGTGTAAGTTGGTTTTGCAGGGGCCGCGTCATGAAGACGAGCTTGGTCCGAACCACATTTGTGGTTTTGGCCACGGCGACTTTGAGAAGCCGCCGGGCCATCGGACCCAACAGCGCCTCTAAAGACGCCATCGTGAAATTGTTTGTTGTTGTCAATCCAACTGTGTTGGAGGTTGAGTTGCGTAAGCTGAAGTACAACGCATAAAGCTCCAGCGGTATGAGGGCCTTTAAGGCGGTGATAATTCGCCACAGCATGCGCCACACGGAAGGGACCGGGTGGCGGATTGTGGGGCACATCTAGGACAGATCCGGGTTAGCGCACGTGTACAGTCAGCAATCATAACCTCCACCAACAATAAATTTTCTTGAATTCGTTCTTCCTTCGCTCAAACCTCTCTCTTCATTACTCAAGGTCTGGCTCGCGCCCGCGATGCGACAGAGTTGTCAATACCGCGCGACCATGACCTTGGCTTCGTTCTAGGTAAGGCTTTTTCCTCTCCCTGCATTATTGTCTTCTTCACATGATGAACATCATACACGAACAATCCAAATCAGACCAACCAATGGTGATTTAGCAATCTCTAGAATTACACTGAGAAAGCTTTGGACCTCAGCATCTGCAGGACATTTTTATCAAAAGCCTTTTACTGACTGGTCACTAGTTTGTTTGTTTGTTTGTTTGTTTTGTATTTTGCTACACAATGGGCGCGTCTTCGCGTCAATATTTGCTATAAACTCAAAAGGTTGGTACACTTTTTTCTTTGCTTCGCCCCCATCTCCGTATGATGATCAAAACGACACCTTAGGGATTCCTCATTCTTAATACATTATGTGGATACTGTTGTTATAAGTTTCAGCCTTGTCTGACAGGAGATCACAACGCACCTTTACTTGCATGCTTGCTCTAGACGCAATTGCTAACTTGCATTGTCAATAGGTAATGCTCTTTGTCCTACTCTCGAGCTCTCCCAGCCACTTTATGATGAAGATTTGAACGAACGGGCGGACATAAACGAGTACTGCTGCCTCCCGCCCTAGAAAAGCAAGGACGTACAAATCCTTGTGGTGGGTGTGTAGTGGGACCTCTTGTTGATACTTCGTCACCTGATCGTGGCATCGTGGAAATGGATTCTTGTCGAAGTCTGGTTAAGGAACCGGTGGCTGACTGTTGAGGATCTAGGTACTTAACAAAGAATTCTTTTCCTTTGCATATCCATCCATTATCGTGATGAGTTGTTTTAAAGTATTCACACTGTTTGACTCTCGGTCTTTGGACCTTGGGATATGAACACAACATCAACATCTGATTGATTGGTATGATATCGATGCTCTACATATCTGCGACTTCATGACTAACCTGGATAGACTTTACCTTACACTTTTGTCATCAAACCTAATGACGCCGGAGGCTAACTCCGTCGTAGGGAATAACCAGAAGGTCTATTTGGCACTTCACCTTAGCATTATGGTAAGGCAACTTCTTTCTTTACGCATGCACCCACCCCTACCACATGATGAGTACGCTACCTATTAGCACTATCCGAGTTCATCGTGACGAACAACCATTCACCTTGGAGAACTGATCTGGTTCCCTTTATACACATTTTATTGTAACGTTTGGGAGATGTCATGGCTAACTAGCTTTGCCAGGTTCAACGATTAGTGATTGTGGAATCTACGATGCAATGAATGAAATATATTATAATTTCTAAAATTCAAAAACTTGAATCATATTCTGTTCCTTCTATCTTTGTGAATGCCTGCGAGTCCCCATTTTAGCCCTGTTATATACTGTGTTTACTTCTTGAGTTGCAATCTTGCGTTCATTCCAACAATACAACGGATCAGATCCCAATCATCCCTGTGTCCGACCCAGTCAGTCACGACGACTCCAGTAGCTGCAGAGCCGATCTTAAGCTTGTTTGGCCCCTTGCCATCCTCGCCGTGGCACATGCAGAGGTACTCGATAACAGAGGGATTGACCTTAGCAGCGATGCGCTCCGGCCAGCAGGTGGCGTTGAAGAAGTTGCTTGCTGTCAGGAAGTTGACGAAGAAAGGAGGTAGACTGGCCCCCTCCTTGTGGCCATCCATACCAACAAGGGCAAAGGTCTGCTCGGCGGCGCGTTCGAGCTGACGGCGGCAGAACTCAATCTTCTTCTCGATGTTCTCGCTCTCGGTGATTTCATAGAAATCTTGGACGCGGATAAGACCTCCAGGGACATGACCATCTTCACAGTTGTCGGGCCAAGCGCCTGCATCAAGACCCCATCCTCGACCATCCCAACATTGCTTCTTCATCTCGCCATCCAGGTTGAAGCGGCGGACAATAACAATGCGACCACGAGCACCACCCAAAGTAGGAATCTTGGGCTCAGTCCACCAGCGGCTTCGTCTCTTATCGACGTAGCTGTGCTTGAGGTACTTTCCAAGCTGCTCGTCATTGCCCTTTCCAGTACCCTCGCGCTTGATGCTCATGATGATGGTCTCGCTGCTGTTTTCATCGAGGAACTTGTAAATGTCCTCAAGCATGTCTTTGAAGTACTTGGTACCGGTCAAGGAGATGGGGAATACGCTGTGTACAAGAGAAAGTTCATCATTGTCAGGGTTCACGGATACCCGGATATCGAGGAAACGAACACCATTTTTAAGTTGCTCCAGGACGTCGACGGCTTGGCATCGAACAGAAGGAAGAGCTGTATGGCAAGTTGGCGAGTTATGTGTTCCAGGAATCGACAGCAAAGTGAGTGGCCAGTCATCATGAAGCTCCTTCATCCAGCGATGGAGCTGAGCGGAAGAGAAGATGGCGAGAAAAGCACCGTTGGGGGTATAGACAACAGTGAGGTCGTGTTTGCCGCCATCGAGGTTCTTCATGACTGACGACTTGTTGGAGGGGCTGGGGATATCGACTTCATACTTGTGATCCTCATACTTGAAGGTCAGACGAACGACCTCCTTGTTCTTGTCGGCAGCTCGGACTCCAGAGTCCTTTGTCTTGAAAGGCTCAACTTTAACGGATACGTCCTCCTTGTGGATGGCATCGCCCTTGGCCTGAGTTTGGCGGGAGCTGAAATCTGTGGCCTTGATGAAGCTACCAATGTGGCTAGTCACGTTTGAGAGAACATTGCCGGTTCTGATTATTTCGCCCTCGAATCGCTCGATCTCAATCAGCTCGATTGAGTTGATGGTGAGATTGCGAATAGTGAGGTTAGCCATGGCTGCTACTGTCGCAAAATAGAGTGAAGGCTAGTGGAATGATGGCGCCAATTGCGCAACTGGATGAAGCTACCCAAGAAGAGGTTTTTAGGGCGAAATGAGATGAGACCAACTAAGCTTGAAACTTGCAAGTTAGAAGTCAACCAAGAGGGAAGCAGGGCCCTTACGCGTACCGCAGCCAAGAAGAATCAGAGCCAAGATCTGAATCTGAATCTGGTGGGGGGAGATTGAGACCTGAAGCTGCTGAAGCTCACCTCACGGAGCTGTCCGAGCTAAACTGAAGCAGGCTTGGTTCCTGGTCTGTCCCCGCTAGATTATTCGAGGGGTCCAATTGACAGCTGACCCCGCGCACGTCGACGAGCCACAAAATACGGTAAGTCCCAGTAGAAGCTGAGAATATGCACGAGTAAGCTGTCCATGGAAGCTGAAGTTATCTCTGCTTGTTCTCTCGTTCGTTGGAGAATGCCAAGTGAGGCGAAGTGCAGGAGAAAAGGAGACTGACTCCCCGCATCAAGCCGGGCTTTTCCCTCCTGTTGGTTATTCATCTGCTGCCCACGTTCGAGTCGACCAGCGGTTCCAAGGCCTTGAGCTCATTGGCTTGGAGCTAACAAGTCCCGAAGCTGTCCTGGAAGCTCTCTTCGGGACCATGAAAACGAGAAACCATGATAGTTCATCAAACGGTCGACCTTGGCCACTTGGCCGATGAACGTTCAACTTGGCCGAAATGCCAACAGTAGAACACAAAATAAGGCTGAGGCTGTATGGTACTTTGTACTAGTGAACAAGTTGGATGGGCGTAAATAGACAATCTAAAGCCATGGTTGCCAGACTAATTGCACCGGCTCGACTTGGCTGATCCCGATCCTCTGAACTGGGACGGGAGGGACAAACAAACAAAAAAACAATGGGACGACTACGTTAGTGAGAAAACCGAGGAGAAGGATCAGGTAGCCCGTGCACCTTGTTACAGTACCATTCCATCGGAAGGGGGCGTTGATCTTTCTGTTCCCATTCTTGCATGCTCTTGATAAAGGAAACGTAGACGCCATAGCGTATGTTGAGGGTGCGATGACGGCGGGAATAGCGCTGGGAATATGGCCCGACGAGCTTTTATTGAGAGTTCCCAAGTAATTAATTGCCTCAATGAGAATAGGTTGAAGATTGATTGTTTGGTGTTGAAGGATCGGATCTTTATAGATGGACCTCAAAGTGAGGCCAACAAGGGGTGGACGCTGAAGGTCTTTCTTTCGCTCTCATGCAACACTCTCAGAATTTCCAAATATGGTAGTTTGTGTATCTTACAATGCATTTATGACTCATGGCGATTCGATGGTCGCTTTATTCCATTGCTTGGCATCATTATGATCAGCTGGTGTTCATGGTTGGGATGTTTCATGACCTCGAAATGTTGGTAGAGACCCGTCAAGAGTGGCCCCAAAGAATCAGAGAAACTTTTTAGTTAAATATTATCTTAACTTGTCCATAATTTTATGTATTCTTTAATAGGTATCAGCCCTACGAGCCTTATGCCGTCTACACAGACACACTCCCATATCATCGATAAAGGAGCCAATGTATCTCGTGAACAGCGAGACCCCCCATCACTCGCCTGGGTGGAATGTCACTAAGATACAATGGATAAAGAGCACATTTCGTTAGTATGAAAAAGTTATGCATTTATCAGCTCGCCCGTGACTGAGACAAGGCAGTTATTCTACCACTAGACATGAATCCAATACCGCTGTGTTCCATGAATACCACTGGCGTTCTGGTCGCATCCACTCGAGAAAGATACAATAACCCCTGAACCCCATGTCTTTCTTCCTCTAACAGTCAAATGCCGTAAAATTCTGCTCAGCACCACTGCTCCTCCTCTCAAAGCAGAAGTCTAAGGAGAAGGTAGACAATAAGAAACTCTCCAATACACACGATCATCCGTTTATTAAAATCATCAACGAGCTCTTTTTCCTCATAACGTCCTTAGTAGTCATCCTACTGACAGGATCGTCTTCTCTTGGGGGGGACGAAGTCCTCGTTGTCATCATCATGCTCAGAAGACCGCCCGCGCGAAGATCCGGCACGTCTTTGGGCGAATTCACCTATGATATTATGGCTTCCGATGACGTTTCCAGATCCCTCAACCTTCATGGCGGCGTCAACCTCGATCTTCAAGGGCCGGGGGCAGCCTGACTCGTCGATCATTGGGATGCCGCATCGGCCTGAGCTTCCGTCGTGCAAAGCTTGAACCACGGCTCTGGTGATAGTATTGGCCTGTTCTGCAGGCGTGGCCGACAGACACACAATGTTGTTGTTGCATGACACGGTGATAGATGAATCAATCTTTAGGCTGATGGGTGAGCTTCCTTCAGAGGTCTCGTCTGTATCATCAGAGACAGCGTCGGAGAGTAGTGCAGTGCAGCCGGTTTGTTGAAATTGAGGCTGAGGCTGAAGCTGAGGCTGAGGCCGAGGTTGGGGTATGGTACCAGGCCTGCTGCTGAATGGGCTTGGTTGCTCTTGAATAAGTCTGGCCATCATGGAAGCCAGGTTAGGAATTCTTCGAGGAGTGTATGCAGGAGGAGGGTTGTTCTCAGGAGGAGGGCTGTTCTCCTTGGGAACAGGGACTTGGGGGTCTTGAGATTGAGAAGTGTTGTTGGGAGAATCCATAATTCTTTTTGAAGGTAAGATAATAAGCAAGGGAGAGATTGATGTGTAATCGGTACTTTTACTCTCCAAAGAAGTTGGGTATGATGAAATGTTGTTACTGGGGAAAATGACTTGCTGTGGACGGCCTGAGATTTTGATGCTGCAAGATGGGGAAAAGTCCAGTGCGACCGGCTCGAATATAAAGGTTTCTCCTTGATTAAGTTTCCGTTGATAACAACGGGGAAAGACAAGATCTTGTCCTCGACACAATAGGAAAGGTGAGTGGGCGAGGTGGTGGTCGAGAGCTATGCGCCACGCGTAATAGGGTTGAGGTGACGCGAAAATGAAGTGACTTTCTGAATAGAGTTACGAGACTCAGAGCGAGATTCATGGAGGGGAGAGTATCTAGATATAGGCGGGCTGAAGGGAGGACAAGAAAAGGGGGGACGAGCAAGTTGTGCGACGTTGTGGTCTTGGAGAGTGTTGGACAATACACCAGAATAGAACCTATTCAACACCTGATTGATTGTCTCCGTGCAGCCGCGCGATGGGGATTCTACAGCATAGCACAATCAACAGCAAACAAGACTTGCAGAAGAATCCCATCTCATCCACGGGTATCCGCACCGCACGGGAGGAAGGGGGTGTATAGAACATGCCTCCTTGGCTGAGACCATCTCAGCCATCATTTCCCATTTGCAACTACAATGAGCACAATAATATGTGAGAATGAATGGATCCAGCGGTGGAAGCCTGACTCCTAGTTTCTGATTCAGATCAAAATCAAGCCACCAACATGGTCATAACGCGATATGTCACAAGCTGCAGACTTCGGCCAACCTGATATGTATTGTGTGCCATGGTGTGGCCAAGCACCACCACACACCTACAGCCTCAACCGAAACTAACGTCCGTCAGGGCGGGTTCATTACAGTCTGCATTATATTGTGAAGAAACCAAAAAACATGCTCTCTTGAGCATTTCGGACTTATTCAACCGGGGATTGTTGATCACATCACATTCTACCTACGCACCCCCTACGCCCATACCTCAAAAAGGCTGAAACCAACCCGAGGGCGACCCACCATCTACTCAATACCATCCCCGTGGAATGGGGCGAGTTCTAGCACCGGATAGGGCCAAATAAGGCGCGTGTCAGGGCACAATATGTGTATTATATTGTCTCATTCTTGATTGTTGGCCGACTCTTTGACCTATTTGAGCTGCCGACGGTTGCATCTTCATTTCGTTTTGGGGTGCTTCTGTATTGTCAGATGCTTATGATGCAGGTATCCTTCTAACAAATAAGAGATTGAGGAGATTGCATCTTGTTTTGTCCAGTCATATATGGTGGTGTTGTTTATAATGTAAGGTTTCGGGGATCAACAGCAGCCACAGCAAGAATAATCCCACAGGATAAGTAACGAATATGAGCCAACCATCAGGGTTCCATCAGGGTTGAAGTTTACTCATAGAGTGATGATCACTTATCATTGTCGTTATGGTGAGTACATTTCAGAGACAAAACCTCACCAATTTTGGAATAGTAGGTACCTAAGGCAAGGTACTGACTGACTGAAAGGCACAGTATCATATCTAAACGACGTCGGTGGTGGAGTGCGGCATGAGGTAACTACTCTGCCAGTGCCCAGTGGGAAGGCGGAAGGCGGAAGGCGTGGAAGTGGCTGTCGCGGCGTGGCTTGGCGGCTTGTTGCTTCCTATTGTCCCCAAGATGCGCTTGGTATTGTTGTCCATTAGCCCCCGTAAACCCCCCTGTCAGCCCGCATCCCGACCGACTGGGCTGAATCGAGGCACCGACCTTCCGTCTATTCGCTTTCCTATTGAGGCTCACTTCGGGTCTAGCGCCCGTGATACAGGCCCCGGGCCCGCTTTTACGGAGTTCTACCGCCCCGAAACAACCACTCTCATTCATTCATTCTCCCGCCAACATCCACATCCTCTCAGCCAAACGCAAGTACCTACCCATGAACAATCGACAATAGAGAATAGATACGTCCTACCTCGTTTCCTTTACGAGCTTCTCCTTTTGGGATGACAAATGCATGATCCAAACGATCGCAACCATCATCTCATCACATCACGACAGCCTCGCTCGGCAGGGATGGTATCGCGGGCACTTACACGCTCACCACCTCCTTCACCTCCACACCATCTCACCTCCCTACAGTACAGACAAGCAATAGTATCATCCATCCACAATCTCTGCAATTCGGCGAACTGCCCTGTCCGTTCGATTTCCCAGCAGCAAAACAAGGTCCGCAGCGTCATATCGTGCGTCCGCTCCTCCTACAGAACTAGATTCAGACTAAGCAAAGCAACCACCGTACCATGTTGACTGCCAAACCATAGCCTCGGTTCTGCTCTACTGCGTATTCAAGCCTGGGCCCCCAATTTCACTTTTCTACACTGCATTGGGCTTCAGCGCCCAGCCCAGAATACCAGCAGAGTGACTACGCTATAATCGCGTGCCGGGACGATCCTCTGCTCATCCGGTCTACTGGGTTTCGACGTAGGACCACAGAGACAGACTAGTGATTCTGGGCTTCGCATTACACTTCTCATAATATCCACAGTGGGCTATTGATACTAGAGGTAAACCTGTGGTGCGGCAACTACAATGCCCATCTGGAACAAAAACGGTCCATGAGAAGACCGTTTTATCTGTTCACATTCCTGGCCACAAAATCCTAGAAGGGTATTGGCGGGTGCTTCTTCCGACATTTCAAGCCGCCTGAGGCTGGCCGCAAGACTTCAACATAGCCTTTCGTCAACAAGTGCCGACATAGTTGGTTGATCATCCTCCCTTTCCTGTCAACTACTAGCCCCATTCACGCATCTCATGTGTCTAAGAACAAAGATCCGAGCACGAGGAGACGGGATACCTGTTCTATCCCTCACGAATGCGGCATCCCATTTGCTTTTGTGGATACACCCTTTGTCAAGAACAATGCCAACAGTCTGTTGGCCGATATTCCCGCGTTTTATCATGCCGCTCTGCACATGTGAAAATACACACCCCTCCAAGAGAAACTGTTTGGATAAGTCTTTCAGCTCGGGAAATGAAATCCCTCTAAACTTACTCAACGGCACAGCTAAGTTTGCGAGCCGAAGAGCTGGACCAGTAAGCCACCAAGCAAACAAACAGGCCGTGAACCTGTCTCATAATCGTGTCATATTCCTCATCCTGATCTCTGCCCTTTCTAGCTTTGAATGTGGCCCAGTGACAGATGCATCATATCATTTTGTCTTAGGGAAAAGTCTATGGCAGGTGATTTCTCACAATCGGCCCAGGCAGGGTACAGCCAATGATGCAAGGTTCGTTGAAGGCTTAAGCAAGCATACGTTGCGGTCCGAGAGTCTGTCATTAATGGTTAGTTCAGGGCTATCATTTCAAGCGTCTGGTTCAGAGCATAGGCAAAGGGCTCGTGCCTGTTGAGTATTGATGGAAAACATATGCTCACATGTACCCCGGGATCTTGGTGTTAGCTACAGCTTCACCAGTCAAGCCAGTACCAAGGATTTCTGCATCCACTTCATGCTTATACATGTTCCGTGTCATGATCCGACGATCATCTGGACCTGGGCCATCAAGAACTCCAAAGTCAGCTGGATAGTGCCAGCTTCATTGTCCCTTCTCAAGAACATTCAAGCAATGTACAGAAATTAAACCAATGAAAACTGCAGCAAGTCCCGGTGTGCCACTTGCTGATCTCGCCTTCAAATAGTGTCACCCACCAACGCACTCATCCTCCATGGCCCTGCGCCATCATGGGGGCAAAGAGTGCCTTATCTTGCCTCAAGAATGTGTCTGGAAGTCGCGCCATCGCCCATATTTCGTTACCCAATACCCATTTGTCCGTGCTCTTCTTCGCCAAATCATGAACGACTCTCCCGGTGTTATCGTCAAAAGCCACTAGCATGTGCATAAACTCTTTGGATGTGCCCAATACCACACTTGATATTGGTCGAATGGCCTTCAGAGAGGATGGGAGGTCCAATGAAACAAGGATGCATCAAGTCCAGATAGGCTATTTCAGTGCCCACTCCCATGTTGAAAGAATTCAACAGTTTCCATGCGAAACACGTTTACGCTTCGAAAGAGGCAGGTTTTGACTCCCAAAATCCTCGCCCAGGTACCGACTGCGAATATACATGGTCCAGAATCGCGATAGTCATGTGGCAGATCCCTTCCAGATTGCGAGCATCTAGAGTGCTCGTTCGCTCTAACGGAATTCACGATCCGCCTCATTTCCGGAGGAGTTGTGACTAACATGCATACAGAATTAACTCCTGGCGTCCCACATGTTTCCTCAATGGAGGCTCCATGGACTCAGCTATCTGATTTCCTGTTTCAGACCTCAGACTGGCTGCTGCTGCTCCGCGGACATCAAGTTCAGCCTTAGCTATTATGCGTTCATTGGAATGGAAACACGACAGTTTCAAGCAACACATTAAGCGTTATAAAAACAGGTCTGAGTTTTCCGGACTTGGTAGCAGCTTTCCGGAACGGCACGGCGGCCTTCGGCCTTTTGTCACGTCCACTTAGATGCAGCGTCGTAGGCTAGGCGCACTGAATCCAATGCGATCACAACTTGCTTCTCTCTTTTCATTGTTTGTTCTGGAACGACTGTATCATATTGGATTGGGCATAACCCTCTATGGAACCACTTTTTGTTGAGAGGTCGGCTTCCGTGTGTTAACGGCAATCCGTACCAAGGTACGTCGCACCATGGACGGCTTTCTAGGAGCTCTACGGAGCATGACCAGAAGCTTCCTAAGCTCGGCTTGGTGCAACGAACTCGCTTGGGGATCCGGGTTTCGTACGCACATTACAGCCAGGAGCGATGTAACAAAAAAGAAATACCCAGCTTTGCTCGGGATATGAATCATTTAGGTCTTCATCGTCTATCACTATCCTTATGCGTCAAGTCTTGGCAGAGGGCATATGTACATTTCTTGCTTGCTGAGCATCTACATTGCTTCACTGTGCCTTGCCAAGACATGCTTATTTCACACTTCACCAACGACCCAAAGAGACTCCATAGATGGCCAACAGTGTCCCTTTCGAGAGCAGCGTGATAACGCTTCGAAACAATCATCGGAGGCAACATGAGCCGTTTCTGTTCAGAGCGGATGTTTCCATCGTTGAGATCTTCTAGAATCCATGCCCATCACTCTATCCCAAGTCCAGGAGAGCTTGATCCTGAAATGACCGAGGCGGCAGTGGGCAGATTCTATGGCAATGGTTCATGAGTAGTCAATGGTTGTCATGATGAGGGGACTGCAGTGGCGTTACCCCCAGCACCACGACCAACCAGTAATTTATACGTGAGTATGAGAGTTCCGGGTTTCCGTTTGCGGCCAAGGGTATCATGACACCCAAGCAACAACAGAACTTACTTCCAAAGTTGAAGAGGCAACGTCCATATAATAAACTTCACACAAATAGAGAGTAGGCGAGTGTTCCCTTGACGTGATTTCTTTCTTGGTTTCTAGCTGCTGTCTCAACTAGCAGCGACAGGGCATGTTCTATTATTAGCCCTTGAGTTCCTTCTATCATGTCCAACATTGACATGCCTGTCAATTATCCATCCAACCTCCACCGTGTCATGGTCTCGCCCGCCTACTGCATCAGCTCGGCTAGAGATCCAGGAAAGAAAAAGATGTTGAAGTTCTTTTGTTTCCTCGTCAAAACGCCACCATCACATGGATGCGCCGTCTTTTTGTCATTCCCTTGTCGTGGTATCGTTAAAATGCAAGTCTCTTTGACTTTTTTGTTCGCCTCACAAATGCAGGTTTGCCCTATAATGTCTTTGTTGAAAGACGCCCACTCCGTGCCTGGTATATATCGCAAAAGAATCCCCACTGCCCGTAGAACCGAAATGGTTTTTTGGAAAGATCATAAAAAAACATAAGCCGGAAACCGACCGTCCTCCCTTCCAGTGGGAGACACACAGGTTTCGTTGAGAACCGTACGCCGCCTGTATTTGCTAAATCAAATGAACTGATTAAACATCTTCAAGATGCATGCAAAGAGCTGTTGAATACTCTTTTGGTGACTTGATACAATATCATAGGTCAACTTAGAACTTGAGCTGCTTGGGCTGCTCCCAGCTGAAGCTCTGGTTGGTACCGAAGTGACCGTTCTTGGCGGTCTGGAGGTAGATGGGGTGGTCCAAGTTGAGCTCGCGGACAATGACACCAGGTCGGAGGTCGAAGTTGTCACGGATGATCTGGACAAGCTCCTCAGAGGTCTTCTCGGAGGTGCCGTAGGAGTCGACGTAGATGGAGAGAGGCTCGGCAACACCAATGGCGTAGGAGAGCTGGACAAGGGCACGTCGGCAGAGGCCGGCGTTGACCAGGGACTTGGCGATCCATCGGCCGACGTAGGCAGCAGATCGGTCGACCTTGGAGAAGTCCTTACCGGAGAAGGCACCACCACCGTGGGCACCCCAGCCACCGTAGGTGTCGACGATGATCTTTCGGCCGGTCAGACCAGCGTCACCCTGGGGACCACCAATGATGAAGAGGCCAGAAGGCTGGATGTGGTAGATGGTCTCGTCGCTGAGATACTTGGCGGGGATGACCTTCTTGATGATCTTCTCCTTGATCTCCTTTCGGAGCTCCTCAGTGGAGATGTCAGGAGAGTGCTGAGCAGAGACAACGACGGTGTGGACGCGCTGAGGGACAACGGCACCGTTGTCGTGCTTGTACTCAATGGTGACCTGGGTCTTGGTGTCGGGTCGGAGCCAGGGGAGGGAACCGTCGCGGCGAGCAGCGGACATGGCAGCGTTGAGCTTGTGGGCGAAGAGGAGGGTAAGGGGGAAGAGCTCAGGGGTCTCGTCAGTGGCATAACCGAACATGATACCCTGGTCACCGGCACCGAGCTGCTCAAGAGCCTTCTCGTAGTGAAGACCCTGAGCGATATCAGGGGACTGCTGCTCAATGGCAACGAGCAGGTTGCAGGTCTTGTAGTCAAAACCCTTGGCGGAGTCATCGTAGCCGATGTCCTTGATGGCGTCACGGACGACCTTCTGGTAGTCGAGCTTGGCCTGGGTGGTAATCTCACCGAAGACCATGATCATACCGGTCTTGGTGGCAGTCTCGCAAGCAACCTTGGAGAGGGGATCCTCTCGGAGGCAGGCATCGAGGATAGCGTCGGAAACCTGATCAGCGATCTTGTCGGGGTGACCCTCACCGACGGACTCGGACTGGATGATTGTTAGTGATATTATCCCTCAAAATAAAGACCTCCGTACAAGGCCAACGTGAGAGCTCCGATAAGGAGTCAAACAGAGGTAACTTGCGCGATGGCGGATTCGGAGTGACTTACGGTGAAGAGGAAAGAACCCTCGTTGTAGTGCTTCCATGAGGAGAGCTCGGCGTGAACGCCGTTGGTGCCGTTGGTAGCAGACATTGTGAAGTTGAGGAAAGAGGATGTGAGGAAGATGAGACGGCTAAAGCTGGGCAGACACGGGCAAGTCTGATTGTTTTGGTGACGAGGGAGATGAGGTCACTGAAAGCGAATTGTTAGATAAATTGACAAGGAGAAAGCAATCGGAGCGATTACATACCACGGAAGAAGGGCGCTGGAGAAGGGAAGAAATAGAAAGAGGATGAAGAAGGAAAAAGCAGAGAAGGGTTGAGCGGGAGCGAGAGGAAGTACCTTAGTTAAAGAAAAAGGCGGGAAGGAGGGGATGTGCGAATACGTTGTTGCAGGCTTTATAATGAGCGAAGTGGGGGGTGAGAATTTCCCTTACCAAAGGTCGGAGAGATTTGTAGGTAGCTCGGGCAGTTTTTTCCCTTTTTTTCTCCCTCCTATTTTTCGCAGTCGTAGACATTTACCTGGATGGGCTTGTTCGGGACTTGTGCAATGACTCGATTTACACCTACATGAACTCCTATCCAATGTACCTGTTGAACAATGCCCAATGCTACAGTACAATGATTACTCAAGAAAAAGGCGAGGATCGACAAAAAAAATAGTCCCTGCTCTTTTTTTTTTTGTTGAACGGCCGTCGGTCGCCGTAGTTTTGGATACAGGGTCCGAATTCATAAGAGGGTACCTGATTTAGCACGAAGGTTAGTGCAAAGCTCAGGTACACGGCTTATCGGAACAGGTAGGCTTTCGGTAGCCGCTACCCTTGGCAATGGAGGGGTAAATGACACTTGGGAGGTGAGAAAAGGCACGTTCTTCGGAAGCCGAAATTTGCGGTGGTATTGCGCCATCGCTCACACCTGCGCTGCGGCCATTCACCCAGCAGAGCAGAGCAGTGCACGACCACTAGCAACTGGCACTGGCACCAGGTCAACTCAACACGGTTCCATGCGACTCGTACTCGTCTCCCCGCTTCGCTTCCCGTCCGTACCTAACGTCAATCCCCTCATCCTAACTTGGATTGGGATATCCGGTGGTAGGAACAATGGGCCATGAGTTGCCGAACCTATCAGCCGCAATCCTCCCCAAATTAATCCTTGACCAATTCCCTGACTGATTTTCATACACGTGCATCAACATCCGGAGAAGTGAATGGAAGGTGTCCGGTCCAAAAAGTTATCATGATGACCCAGTCCCAGTCTAATGTAGGCATGATAACCTAGTACATGTACAGTAACGTATGGCGGGGCATGCAGTTTCAGTGGATAGCCATAGAGAAGGAGGCTTAGAGAAACAACTTTTTTTTTTCGGCGCCGGAGGCTGGAGAGGCAAAACGGCGGCGAGTGAGGAAAAGAAGGTGTGAAAATCCGATTTTTACCCCACCACTCCGTCCCTTCCATTCCAGAACCTGTCAAAAATTCACCACCTTTGTACCTTCACAAGCGTCAGCATCACCACATCGAGAAGTGTATCTCTCATCGATACCTACCTTCCCAATTCAACTAAAGTTATAGCCGACATTCATCCTACTGGACAGTGCATATTTACGTATCATTTTATTGTTCCCTTCTATTAGCCCAGCCCCTCTCAAGCGGGGCTGCTTAGAATCTGTAGCTACCTCTACCTAGCTTCAACCCTTGGAGCTACCAAATTGCATCTTGGCCCTTGTCAACCTGACAAAACAAACACCAAGTGCACATCGCATATATCACCATCTTCAATATGAGCAAGTTCGGTGCCATGATCATGGGCCCTGCGGGCGCGGGCAAGGTACGTGGACTTGTCACTGCTTTTGATCCCATGCATATCTCTATCTGCGTTTAACTTTTATGCTGCGATACCACCTGTTCTTGCATATCACTTTCATCATGCTGCCTTGGATCGCGTGCTTCAAATACACGTCCCAACATAAATCAATTGCGCCTCAACTAACTTTACTATCTTGGTGTAGTCAACATTTTGCGCTGCCCTCATCACCCATCTCAACCTGAACCGTCGTTCCGCCTTTTACATCAACCTTGACCCTGCTGCCGAAACCTTTGAGCATGAACCCGATCTCGACATCAAAGAGCTCATCTCTCTTAAAGATGCTATGGAGGAGGTGGGCCTTGGGCCCAACGGTGGCCTTATCTATTGCTTCGAGTTCCTTATGGAAAATCTCGACTGGTTGACCGAAGCCCTCGATGGTTTGACAGAGGAGTATCTCATTATCATTGATATGCCGGGTCAGATCGAGTTATACACACACGTGCCTATTCTACCAGCTCTGGTCAAATTCCTGTCTCAGCCAGGTTCTCTCGACATCCGTATGGCCGCTGTCTACCTCCTGGAAGCCACATTTGTTGTCGACCGCGCAAAGTTTTTCTCGGGAACCCTAAGTGCTATGAGTGCTATGCTCATGTTGGAGGTGCCACACATCAACATTCTCTCTAAGATGGATCTCGTCAAGGGCCAAGTCAGGAAGAAGGATCTCAAACGCTTCCTTACCCCCGACATAGGCCTGCTTGACGATGACCCTGTTGAGCGTGCTCGCCGTATCACAGAAGGCCCTGAAGCTGAAGACGACGGATCAAAGGCACCTGACGAGAAGGAACAAGTGATGAAGGGCGCCAGTTTCCGACGACTGAACCGCGCTGTTGCTGGCTTGATCGAAAGCTTCAGCATGATCAACTATCTTAAACTAGACGTAACCAACGAGGACAGCGTTGGTGCTATCCTGAGCCACATTGACGACTGCATACAGTTCCACGAAGCTCAGGATCCCAAAGAGCCCCATGATGAGGAATTTGAGGATCATGACGATTAGTTTGGACATAATGGCAAAGGGAAAGGAAAATGTGAGGAAAAGGAAATTTGTGGTATCTTGATAGTAGTATTGCATAGCGCCGGCGTTACTGGTCTTCTCATGGTCTGAGACTGAACTGAGCTTGGACGTGATCTGTCATTGTCCCGGCCACATTTCGCCCGTTTCCACCTCTTCTGTGATAGCATAATAACAATGCTGGCAGTAGGCGTCTTGTTGTGGCTGTAAATATTTTAATGTTCGGTTTGGTGTTTCGTTTGACGTATTCCATCTCATAAAAGGTATCCAAATAGCGTCGCATCATTTGCAAAAAAAGCAATTACCAATGCAGTTGTTGATGCTGCAGCCGCATATCATATCCAGTTGGGGCCATCATCTCGATCGTCGTCCAGAGGCCGTACCCCTTGTTCCAGCCATGCCCTGTTGCGCCTCGTAACGATCATATTCCTGCAGCCAAACATCCTTGACAACAGCCGCATATCCCATAATCTTGCCGCCCATGACAGCCATATCCCTCGCACTCTCAAAGACTCCGCGCTCCCAGATCCAAGCCGCAATGGCAAGCAGGAAAGCCCACGTAGCGATGCGCATCGCCATACGCGTCCACCACATGAGCAGACGACGGATCCAGTTGAGGATTATAACAACAGTAGCGAGCACAGCCAGCGAGGCGATCACGCCGACGAGGCCCTGGTTTTCTGCGAGCACGACCATGACGCGGTCAAATAGAGGCTCGAGAAGAGGTGCCGCCGTGTCGAGAAGATTCTGCGCTTGGATGAGGACGTTGCGCGCGATGATTTGGACGGGCGAGCTCGGGTGGAGGATGTGTTTTTGGACGGAGTCGGCGAGCTCTGGCGGGAGCAGCGCTGAGAGGAGGTGCGTTGCCATAGATGGAGGTTCTACTGAGGGCATTTTGGCGATGGTATGTGATGAGAATTTGGTTATGTAGGGTTTGAGATTGATGTGGTTGATGTTGGTGGGGGAAATGTTTGGTTTCGTGGCTTTTCTGTGCGAGCGTCCAGGGTAGTTGTGAAGGGGAAGAAAGTTGCGGTCTAAGGTAGGGACCTCGCTCAGGTAAGCATACAGATACCCCTTTGTTTGTTTGTTTGTTTGCTTGCTTGCTTGCTTGCTTGCTTGTGATTTGGTTGTATAAAGCTATTTGAGGGTCACATGCGTTTTCTACTTGATAGGTAATGAGATAATGTGAAGTTTTTGTAATGGTTGTTTTTCAGGAGGCGACGCATAGTTACATGGTGGTGAAAGCAAATATTATGCTGATGATAAGTGACACACATAAGGCGGTGATTTTAAATGAGCTGAGATAATACACTACTGCATCTGAATTGAATAAACACCCAGCTTCTGCCATATTACACGAAAAGAAATGGCTCCATTCACACTCATTCTCCTACCAAAATACTTCAATCTAGTCAGTCTATCTGTCACATGTAAAATGGTGCAGCTTAGCGAAGGGTCACAGCACGGGCCACCATGCATATGCTAGGACATGGCACGCGATGATCAGATGTAGTAAAGTGAATAGAAAAGTCATAATTGAAGATATAAAAGTCCTGTATAGGCCGTAAGTTAAAGAATAAGTAAAAAAGAAGAAAATCGCTAGACTTGAAGGGTATCGAACATAACCTGGTCTCATCCAAGACAAAGACAGGTCTCAACTCCATCTGCTCAAAACCAGAGCATCATCATGTATGTGTGATAATAGATATCCCCTATCCTCCCTCCATGAAAAGCGCCATGCAAGAAAAATACCACCCTTTTGCCCATATTCACTCTTCAAGTCCTTCAAGAATACGTCGCGCTGTATCGATTCTCCTGCGATACATGCGTGCCTCTGAACCAGCTCTCGATGATTCTGTCAGTCCTAGGACACACTTCCCGAGACTGGCCACAAGTCTTTCTACCAAGATTTGGCTTTCTTTATCGAGTCCCTGCACAGAGGCGTTGCCATTATTTTGACCGCTCTCGATGCCGCCCAAACTTGCTGCTTCGTTCATGAGACTTTCAGAGATCTGCCTGAGCTCCGAGTCGGGTGATCCCCCAGGAGTGCTGCCAGAGGGCGTCAAGATTCCGTTGGCACTCTTGGACCTATCCACGAGAGGGAAACTTCGGTTTGTTCCTGTTGATCCGAAAGATCCCATGGAAGGTCGATGGCGTGCGAAGGTAGCTGCGCTGCTGCTGGGTCGACGAACCACCGTGTTGCGCCGGGGCTGGCTTTGGTGATGGTCGACAGAGCCTTTTCTCGAGGGAGGCTTTGATCGAGGGAATACAAAATTTCCAAATGTGGCTCGTTTCGAACTCGGAGGTCCATTCGAATCTCCTGGTACGTGAACAATAGTCTCCGTAGCATCCTCGAAATTTGGCGAATTGCGGCTTGAGCGACCTTCCTGGGCCGTGGCAAATGAGTTGAAGGACGCCATAGATTCAACGCTTGGCCTTCGTTCGTGATCAGAGTCGGAGTCAGCTGCCCGAGCTGAGGCGGCGACAGGGCCACGGGTTGTCTCGACAGAGTCACCAGAATCCGCAGAGCTCACACTGCTCCAACTCTCTCGCCGATGTTGACTCATTGTTCCCATTGCTGAGTGGAGAAAAAAGTGCTCATAATCGAAGGCATCCTCACGGTCCTCATGAGAAACAGGGTGTTGGAAAGCATCGTGATAAGATGACTCGCCACTTTCGCTCTCAAAATCCACAAACTCGTCGTCGTCGTCATCATTCTGCACATCGTTGTTGCTGTACTCGCCATTCTGTAGACCGTAATGCTGTTCCTCATTTTTAATGTCTTCCTCCTCTTCCACCGATAGATCCCCATCCCATGTTTCGCTGTCATCAATCATGTCGTCATTTTCTACTACTTGTTCTTGGGCTTGAAGCTCGTCTTTAAGGTCAGGTTCTTTGTCCGGCCGAGGGGACACCGTCTGTTCATGAATCACCACCTCATCCGTCGTGTTGGGAGCTTGAGGGGCATTTTCAACCACAACATCCACTGTCTTGGCTGATTCCTCAGAAGGCTCTTTTGAATCATCCTTGGGCGAAGTTTGGCCACTGGATTTGTCGTTGGGCGCCTCCGAGTTCCAAGGCGCTTGCCAGGTAAGAGCATCTGGAGTAGATTCTTGAGATCCTCGATTCTCTGGAAATCCCTGGTCCCATCTCGCGTGAGTGAATGGGCTAGGCGTCCTGAGACTCTGCAAGCTACGGCGTTTCAAGCTATCGGCCCGAGCTTGCTCTTTAAGACTGGAAATCTTCCCTCTCAGATCCTTCATTTGATGCTTCAGGTCACGGACTTGAGCAACTGATGCGGACCTAGGCATGTCTGTGTCTGTCATGGAACCGAAAGTCGGGCTCAGTTGGTTGTATAGATGGGAGCTACGCCGACTGTCTCCATTTGCACCGTCATCTTCGCTCAGAGTCTCCATCATCGGATCAAGGGTGGGACTCCTATAGGATGAGGCGCCATAGTTGATTCCCAAAGCATCAGCACTCCTGGATGAAGTCAATGGCTGTCGATAACCTCCAGCGGCTCCTAAGGCACTGGCAGAACGTTGTGGGAATCCCGGGCTTGCAAGGCCGTTCTGTGAACTGGTTTCGCTGATATTCCTAGAGTGCCCTTGACTTGAGCTTAGGGGTATAGTAGACTCTCGCAAAGATGTGGCGGGCCGGACAATCGGGGGAGACGGTGTTGATCCATCGGACATCGGAGTATATAAAGAGCTTCTTGCTCTGGACAGGTTACCCTCCATCGTCTACAGCCTTGTCAGCGCCATACCCTCCCTTCAACGAGTGGAACTTACCGTTAATCTTTGCTTGGCGTTTGCCAGAATCTGCTCTGCTCTATCGCTAAGAGAACTGGTCGAATACCGTTGCTCTGTAACCGCCTGCGTACGGGATATACGCGGAATCTTGGGTTCTCGCACAGCTGTTCCCTCAACATATGATGAAGCCATGCTCTCTTCATCGTCGCCTTGAAAATTGAGATCGTCGACGCTAGCAGAGTCGTCAAAGTCGCCAAAGGGCGCAACGCGAGGTTGCGAGGTAATCGTACTATTGGAGTCAAGCGAAGACTTCCTCTCACGCCGCAGAATTTGCGATCTCGACTTGATGCGTGACATGCCAGGCACAGTAGGTGAAGAGCCTAAGAGGTGATCTTCGTTGCTGTAAACGGACAGATGCGAACCACGACGCCCCCCTTTACCCGCCACGCTCTCTACTTCTGTCACTTCACCAATATCAGACAGCATAGTTCCATTTCCATATATAATGGGGGTCGAAGGGGCAATTGGTCCAGCGACGAATTGATTTTGCGAGTTTGGCAGATGGAAGCGCATATCAGTGGTCGGAATATTGTTCCATATCCTTATGGGTGACTGTGAGCGCTCGTCAAGGGAAACATCGCAATCGTAATCGGGCAAGATCATGTCGGGATTGGTGAGGGTAGGCGACCCAGGGACTGGCCCATAGTTCAGCGAAGAACCTGAGCCAGACTTGCCGTGGCGGACATCGCGACCATAGATTGGAGCCATCTGCGCTGCCATGATTTCTACACTTGGCGTGATTGATACAAGGATCGGATCGAGGTGTCAGGTATGTAGAGTGTTCGATCGAAAGTATGATGTCTCGCCTCGCAGCGCGCCGAAGAAGCTACCGGCAGCCTTTTAGGACACGGTACGGGATAGGCCCTGACTGACGTATCGGTCTCAGTTCGGTAGCGCACGCGAGGAGGTTTGCTGTGTTTCCTGTTAATGCGAGGGAGCGCGCCTCGTGATTTGATGAGTCTCAGAGCCAATGTCTCAAAGGATGAGACTGTGCCAGTCAAAAGGTAGCGTGGCGCAAAAAATTAGAGATGCCGATCGGACAAAGAAAGGAAAGTACAGTAGTCGGGTCGAGTAAGGAGCGAATGTAAACGAGTCGTCGTTTCGTTTAGTTGAGCCGAGCGAAGCAAGAACAAAGGAGCGTTCTGGTTCTATTCGCAAAAGGCGCAGTCAGCCAGAAACCCAATTAGGCATGTCCCGATGAATCAACCGCGAGGAAAGAGTGAGGAAAGCATCCAAAGATGGGAAAATGCAATGGATGGACGGAAAGAGTGACTGATGGCGATGGGCGTTAGGGTTCCATCCATTAATTGAATGGTACGAACCGCTTAAGGTACGTACCGTTTTAATTGAACTTGCAGTGGCCCGGACCTTTATTAGACCTCTAAGAACTCCACAGGCTTGGTATAATACCCAGCAAATAGGACCATAAACACAGGATGATTGCTTTTGAAGACTCTGACAGGAGGCCGTTGAGTTCAAGGCGTGATCAGCAAAACCCAATTGCGTTGTTTGATTCCCCCAGCAGTGACGAGGCTTTGGAATGGACTCTTCAATGTTTGGCGTCGGCGCCCAGTTTTAGAGGCAATGGATGAACCGCTGCTATGCTAAATCAAGGGACCTGAGGGACTGACCACTGGCCGTTGCCGCTGCAAAACGGGAAATATGGGGGAGCCCGCCTTGTTTTGCGTCTCGTTTGGGGCGTTTAGTTTCCAGGTTTTCCTTAGTCTCGCATCGAGTTCTGGTTTGATTGGTCCCCGTCAAGAAAAAGATTGAAACAGTGGTTCATGCCGCCGCGCGTATTGAAAAACACTGACAACGAACGATATAAAGACCAGAAAGTTTTACATGGCACCAAGATCTGCAGTAAGAGGAGAGTCCGAAGACACAGACTACACAACATGCTGTCCTCCTGAAAGAAAAGGGATACGAGGATACCTGCAATAGCACATGATGATATGTGGCCTATCCTCCAATTAGGTTGTATACTCCGGTACTATGAATGAACTAAGCTGATCAATATGTTGCACCAAGCAATTTCCAATTCCCGTTATGGACCGGGATTAAGGACCAAGAAACCTGGAAGACGCAAGGGCTCACTGAAGATAGGGGCGCCAGCTCAACCCACCGCTCAGCTGCCATATGCCTGTTTAGGAAAGTTTCTAGAGCTCGTTTAAGAATATCTTAATTAAACTTTGCTACCCCAGGTCAACAAACCACCTATCATTCTTGATGACAGCATGCTGCATACTTACCGCATTGTTGACAGTACACGATACCTCAACAATGACAATTTCACAAGAGCAGACCGAGACAAGAATGTTGTACATTCACAGTAACGTCGCACACGTGATTTTGCAGGTTCTGTAAAAATTTGCTGTCAAGATGGAGGACCATGGCGTGGCCATCTTTCAATACAAGCGCCTCTAAAAGTCTATTGGATGAGCCAGCCCACACAGACCAGACAAACAACAAGAGACCCCAAAAATAATCATCATAGTGTTGAACAACCATGCCATCAGCTGCCATCTGTCAATATTCTACTGCTTCGTGACACCACACCACAAATGCTCACATCACACAAGATTTCATAGTGAACATGTTTTGCAAGACATGCCGTCTTCTCAGCTTTTTGATATATCCCATCTATGACAACTCCTAATAAAATGCATTTCCCTTTTCACAGAGCGTCTAACTCTGTTGTGTTTTGTTTTCCATAGCCTAGTCCCAAGCAACATATCCTTCTTCATAGTCTTTTTTGTCGTATCCAACACCACTTAGTCATCGGCGAAAGCCTCAGCTCGGGCTTCGACACTCTTCTCCGACTCATCCTTGGCAGGTCGGTTGGCAATGAGGCGCTAACTTGTTAGTACCCCAGACTTTGTCACATGGTAAAAGGATACTTACAACCAAGTTTCTCAAAAGGATAGCAATGGTAACCTTGCCGACGGATGGCACGTAGATGGAAGCCTTCTCCTTGATGGCGGGACCGTCAAAGTTTCTGTACGAGGAGAAGTTGATGCAGACGGCACCGTCGCGGATGAGCTCGGTGGGAACCTTGAAAGATTCGACGGGAACACCTCCAATGACGACGTCACTGAGAGGAAGGCAGTCCTCGAGCTTCCAACCCTCCTTGTCCTCGACTTGATGGCGGGCCTTCTTGATACCCTCTCCTCGGGTGAAGATCTGAACACCAGTGATATCAACGGAGTAGACGGTGGCACCATCATTGGCGAGGAGAGCAGCAAGAGGTCGGCCGTTGACCTCGGATCGGTTGATGACGGTGATGGTCTTTCCGAAAAGTCGGTTTCCGGAAGCCAGGATGGGGTTGTAAATCTGCAGGTACTCGAGGATCTTGACAACAGCGAGGGGGGTGCAAGGCAGGATGGACTTCTTGCGGTTCTCAGGAGGGTCAATGAAGCGAATGTTGTGGTACATGTTGTGGATGTGCTTGTGTCGAAGACCCTCGACATCCTTACCAAGCTCAACCGACTCCTGGATGTACTTGTCGTGAGTAGGGTTGTTGGGGAAGATTGGGTAGTAGACAATCATGCCGTCGACGTTTTCATCGTCGTTGGCCTTCATGATCTCCTCCTCGAGGAGCTCCTTGTCCACATTTCGGAGGTCAAAGTTGAAGCCGCTATGGTATACATTAGCGCCAGGTCAAGGGGGACGCACGCATCACCCAGTAGACAGGCGATATTCAAGCCACGCAGAGGAATATCTCACTTCTCTTCACAAGTCTTCTTGGACCACTCAGCATACTTGGCAGCATGAGGATCACCGTTGGCGAGGAAAGCAGCCAGTGTGGGAGTGCAAGGGTTTGAGCCTTGAATCTTAGCCAGTGTCTCCTTGACCTCATTGAGGTAACCCTTGGCGATGGTCTCAGCAGTGATGACCTTGCAGGTCTTGGGGACGGTAGAGGAAGCCATTGCAAAGGTTCTCAGAGTCAGAGTCAGACTACGAAAGCAGGTTATTATCTGAGATGACATGTCAGTCACGTATATTTCTTATCATTGATATCTCTTCTCTTCTCTTGTCTCTTCTGTTCTCCTCGTGGGAAGTCTATTCAAGGTGAACAAAACACACCGAGAACGACCCCACCTATGAGCCGAACTACCAGCATTTTTGGGGTGAAGAGGGGAATGCGATGCGGTCAGAGCAAAGTTGGGGCACGTCATGGGATAACTAAGGCATAGACAACCTAGAAAGGTTACATACCTTTTGGAAAACGGGTTGATTCAACTTTGGAGTTCGAGGAGAAAGAAGAACAACAGTCACAAGCAATTATCCCCCACCAAAGAAAACAAAACTCCAAGTGATGGAGGGGCATCGCGCAGAGGAAAAATGTTTGCGCAAAAAAAAAAAAACCAGACCTTGAATCCTCCACTCAGAGTCGAGTATTTCCATTGCCCCTCTTACTGTATCTAGCTTAGCGGTGTGATAGACAGTGAGTGACCAGAGAAACCTCAAGCAATACAATATGAAGATCCAAGAATTATCTCAAGAAATAGTACACTAGATACTATACCTAAGCGACGAAAGAACTGAAGGGCAGTAGAGACAAAAAAGAAATGCATGATAAGCTGTAAGTAAGCATGTAGAGAGAATTAAGCAGTGCGCCAGTCTGTCAAACTGAAAATCGAGGCCTTCTAGCTTCTTCATTCCTCTGCCGATTTCGGCGCCCGTTTAAACACTCGTTAAGTTCCACTTCCACTTCTACTTCGTCATTATCGATTAGCAGTGGAAATTGCTCTGTACTAACTTCCTTTGACAATTCAAAACCTCTGGTATGCTTCCAGAAAAAGAAGAGTCGTCAGCAGAAAGCCAAGAAATGTTCTACGTCCAAGCGGACGGCACAGAATGCTGATCCCTGAACCTAATGTCGTTCAGCGCGGTTAGTGGTTGCGTACATACGCCCAGTGGCTGTTTGGCGCTCGTTAGTCGCTGACATTTAGGATCTGAACAGTTCCAGGACTTTTGGTACGTCAGGAACATTCCACAGAGTTGAGGGGCAGAAGCGAGTGCTTATGTATCTGTTCGGATTCTCCCATAAGTGCTCCATAGGTGCTGTTTGAGATACAGTACCGAGCATTGATCCACCGTTCCTTCTACCTTGCTATCACCAATGGAGCTATTGCAATGGATGATAATAGTCTATCTATGATAATCTAGGCGATTAGAATATCTTCCGCGCCATTCAGAAACCTTCCAAAGGTCATATATGATACAAAACCCCTGGGGGTTGTACAGTGCAGTACCAGCTATCAGGAGCCCCCCGGCACTTGACACGACACCACCGCTTCGTAACGCCCGCGACGAGATAGGAATATTCCCTAGCGCCTTGCCGTATCTGGCTCAATCTTTGACTTTTGGCCCTGAAGCTGGTCTTCGAGTCACTTTCTTATCTCCATTCGCCCTCTCTTTATCGCTTGAGGCTCTATATATATATGGCCCTACCCCGCCAGCTCTCGCTCCGCGGAGAAGCACAATTCAACGCTCCAAACACCACCACGGCCTTATCTCTCAACCGACTGGGTGCTAGTCAGGCCCCTGGCACAAGCCACCCTCCAGTGGCTCGGGGATCGCGGCAGCCATATTCCTTATCGCGGCTCTTGTCTGATCGCCCTGCAGCAGTGTCCCCTGGCCAATGGCATGTTGGATATTTGACCACGGACGATCAGCTTATCATAGGTGTTCAGCTTGGCTTGCATTGCAGCTAGGATAGACCGATAGAGTAGTTTCGGTACATGGCCGTCTCGTCTCAATGCCTGATGATGCTGCAGGCCTTATCTCGTCATGCCATGCCATGTCCAGGCGAGGACGCGTCTTGTCTTCCGGCTTGTATTCTTTGAGACATACGACCCAAGAAAAAGCACATGCAAACGCCATTTGTCCGAATCGTTATCTTGGTCGTTTGTTTAATTGAGCTCCGAAAATTGACTGGCCATTCTCGTTCGCTCGCTTGCCTGATTACGCCTCGACACTTAAAACTCATCTAGGAGCTGTCAGGGGCTCATGGCATAATCCCACAAAACTCCAGAAGTCTTCTCGAATATTACGAAAACACCGCTGAATATATATAAATATATATATTTCAAAGATAGTGTGTATTGCCAAGGCCGATCGTTTACCATTGGGAGGCTTCGACGTTATCAACTTATCGACCACTGAGGCTCTGTAACATTGCATTACAACGGGCCGCTCTTAGCCCCCGTCATCATCCCAGTTCTTATCGGATTAAGCAGGAATTGTGTGCGGAAATCTGGTTTGAGCATCTCCGGGGCTCCGGACTATCGCTGCCCTGCTCACTCTCTACCGTCTATTGAGACAGCACAGCCAGTGCTGCTAGATAGGCAACTTATCGACTCAAATTCCCACAGAAAAGATCTAGGAGATCCGGAGATACAATTTTTAAGATTTTCGTCAATCTGGGGTCGTGGAGTAAACGATATACTCATTCTATATATGTCTTCAGGATTGTCCATTTCAAAAAGAGACATTCAACAAGCTCGACATCGACAAGTAACTCAGAGACAAACGGAAACCTACTAGCGCTTACGAACTATCTCAGTCGTTTTAAAAAGAGCTAAATTGGTTGTATTGACAATTCTCAATCTCATCGACCAACTTGTTCAAGATGGGTTTTCAAATCACCCACCTGTGGAAGACCCCTGAGGTCAACCCCATCAGCCGAAAAGCACGAAGTGTGCCTATGCTCAACCCTATCGACGTCTATGGCCGAGTATTCTCATTCTCATGGCTCGGTTTCATGCTTGCCTTCTGGGCGTGGTGAGTTTCAAAAACCAAACATTGGTGTTGAGATATATTGACTGAGATTTAGGTACACCTTCCCACCCCTATTGACTGTCACTATCAAAGAAGATCTTCACCTTACACCGGCTCAAATCGCAAACTCCAACATAGTTTCTCTCTCTGCCACTTTCTTCCTTCGATTCTTGACCGGCCCTCTATGTGATATGTACGGCCCTCGACGCGTCTTCGGTTACCTGATCCTTCTCGGCTGCCTGCCTATCGGTCTCGCGCCACTTGTCACCAGTGCCACCGGCCTATATGTTTCTCGATTCTTTATTGGTGTTCTCGGCGCTACGTTCGTTCCTTGCCAGGTTTGGTGCACTGGATTCTTCGACAAAAACGTTGTTGGTACTGCCAACGCTCTCGCTGGTGGATGGGGTAATGCAGGCGGTGGAATGTAAGTCAACTCCCTCACGACACTAGGGTCTTTCGACATGAGGCCTTTCTACAGAACGAGTCTGACATTCTGAATAGCACTTACTTCATCATGCCTGCTGTCTTCGACTCATTGGTTGCCCACCAGGGCATGTCTCCTTCTAAGGCCTGGAGAGTTACCTTTATTGTCCCCTTGATCTGTTTGATTGTTTGCGGTCTTGGAATGCTGTTCCTCTGCCCCGATAGTCCTATGGGCTCTTGGGAAGACCAGGCTATGCTTGTTCGAAAGAACATGGAGGCTCATGGCATGTCCAGCTCTGGTGACGTTACTCCTATCCCTACACCTGACCGCTCTGCTTCGGATGAGGAGAAGAACCCCGGTGAGGAGAGGGACGTCAAGGTTGGTGACCACGAACACCCTATCTCACGCAACGAGGCTCTGGAGTTCGCCAAGGGAGAGGTCATCGTCAAGCCCACATTGCGCGATGCTCTTCATGTTGCCTACTCTCCCCAGACCATCTTCCACGTCGCTACTTATGCTTGCTCCTTCGGTGGGGAGCTTGCTATCAACGCTATCCTGAGCTCCTACTTCAAGAAGAACTTCCCTCACTTGGATCAGACCAAGGCCAGCAACTATGCTGCTATTTTCGGTTTTCTCAACTTCGTTAACCGACCTCTTGGTGGTGTCATCGCCGACATTCTGTACAACAAGTGTGGACGCAGCCTCTGGCTCAAGAAGACCTGGATCGTCGCTTGTGGTGTCGTGACTGGTGCACTTCTCATTGTAATTGGAAAGGTCAACCCATCTGAAGCCAACGGTAGCGACATTGGTACCTTGGTCGGTCTTGTTGTGGTTATGTCCATCTTCATCGAGGCTGGCAACGGTGCTAACTTTGCCCTTGTCCCTCACGTCCACCCCTCTGCCAACGGTATCCTGTCAGGTCTGACCGGAGGTGGTGGTAACATTGGCGGTGTTATCTTCGCTGTCGTCTTCCGCTTCATGCACGGCGGTAACGACTACGCCATGGGTCTCTGGGTCATTGGTATCATCACCATTGCCCTGAACCTGTTGGTTTGCTGGATTCCTCCTCTGCCCAAGGGCCAGATTGGCGGCCACTAAGCGCAGTGTTTGTGTTAGAATAGGAAAATAGACACAAATGAGATAGACGGTAACTTATGATGTGATTTATTAAGGGCGAGCGGGCGCAATGGAATAGGAATGGGTACCTCTTGGGATACAACAGAGATGGAATGGGCTTGGAACAGCTAGGATATCCCGTCGCGTCGGACAACGATGTGGCACTTTTATTTCACGAATATTATTGGATTATAATTGATAAAGAATCCTCTCATCTTTTTAGATCCATGATTGGTGATGTAATGGTCACCCTTCGCTACCAAATGATGTCCATAACAAGACATTAGATTCCACTTGTTCCTGACGATCAGAAGCCACAAACGCCGCGCACGTTTGATGAAGAGACAAGAGGCGCCCTACAATTACACAAGCTAGACAGGGTAAGAAACGGGCTTTTTTACATGTCTCGCCACAAGGGGTTGTGAGACGGGCCACGAATGTGAGACCTGCGTACGCAATCAACGACGCGCCATGTTTTCGATGTCGCTGTTTCTGATTCAACATGACTACAAGATTTGGCATGTGTCTCTCATAAGTAGGTCTTCATTGCATGATTTCTCAGATCATGTGATCGATCAGAATGTCTTGTCATGGCTGGTATTGAAGTGTCGATGTTCCACATTCAACATTACAACGCAGTTTAGTCAGTAGTCGCTGTTCTAAACTAAGCCTTACCTGAGCCTTCCATGAGCTGAACAAGGTCAAGATCGACCAAGCCCACAAATGGGTTGCGATTATCAAGTGGTTGTGAGTTTTGTGACGTTCTTAAACATCTCTTCTGTTGTATTTGGACAGAATCTTCCTGCATATTTTAGGTACCTCAGCTGGTATATACGATCAGCGAGATATCTCTTTCGTGCGGACTCTCCTAGGTCAGTAAGAGATATAACTACTAAGGCTTTATGTCTCTACGGCCCATCTTGATAGACACTTATGACTGAGATCAGGTGTTTATCTGCCACCTAGACGTCAAATGCTGCACTCTATACTATTTGTCTGTTGCTGTACTTGAGTTCTTAAAATAGATAGGTGTAGTTGGTGGTCCTCGTCTTCAGCCTCCACGAAATTAGTCCTCACCAGTCACCAATGGCCAAACGCCTCGACATGCAGCTTATCCTCGAGGTGCAGCAGCTGAGGGCTCGATGGTTCCTGTGCATTGGCTCTTACATATAGCTTATGCCCACCGGCCACCAGTGTTTACTGTTATTCCAACGAGGGTGGTCTTTCGCCGTCTCTCCAGTCTCTTTCAATCAACCTTCAACTATCTAGGTAATTTACGAACAACACGACGCTTAGAGTATGTTATCAAAATGGATCGAAGAATCGCGGACGATGAACAAGAGTGTGATCGCCAGGCATATGCCTATACTCCTGTCTACCCTCAGCAATCCTTCCAGGAACCATCTGTTTCGCTACAATCCCCACTGAGTCAAAGCCCTCCGGTTCGGACTGTTTCGCCTCCCCAAATCTCCTATCGAGGCCTTTCACGAGACGAAATGCTTTCTCTGGAGCCACAGGTCCCTGCATCTCAAGAAACTCTGCAGGAGACCAAAAGAAGCCTCATGAGCGACGGCCCTGCCAATGATGCATGCTCCAAGAACTCCGTGTCCACGTCAAAGAACATCCCATCGCAGTTAGAGTTCGTTCAGCGACTTTTTTCTCAAAGACCATGAAGGGTAAATGGTCGATGATTGCCTGTGCAACCATTGGTATCGCTGGCGCAATCAGCCATAACTTCCTTTACATGCATCTCGATGTCCATGAAGCTACAAACCAACAGTGGTGGCTCCGTCTAGGCCAGCTGATATCCTTTATATCTAATGCCAACTTTATCCTGGCAACGGTAATGGCTCATCAGCAGATAGCTTGGAAAGCTATCGGGCAGAGAGCATTCTCAATCCAGGCTATTGACTCCCTCTTCGGAGCCGCCCATAACATTTTGGAGCTCTTTAACAGGGAAGCGTGGATCAAGTCCAAATTTGCCATGTTCCTTGTTCTGTATATGTGGTTTAGTCCCCTTATTGTCATCTTGACGTCGGCAACTCTCTTTGTCGTACCTGGAATAGAACACACCCTCTGCCCCAATGTCCGCTCTCTCAATTTTAGCAACGAGGCAAAGGAGAGCTTCCGGGCTCCAAAGAAAGCCAAAGGTGAAATTATGAATGGCCGTTCACTTAGCGGCTATAACTGGACAGCCAAAGACGGGAATCTCACTAAAGGAGCCAAGGACAATAATGATATCTTCGAGTACTTTAACGTACCGTCGCCTTCCCTTGATCGTATCGCCGATGGTGTCTTCCCAAATCCAAGTTCAAGGGCGGCCCAAAGGAACAACGTATCGGAAGATATCCGTGGCGAAGGAAAAGACTGCACATTCACCATCGAGTTTTTAGGTCCAGGATACAAGTGTATGGAGTTCGCGAATGGGTCTGCACCTGGCATGATGAAGAAGTTTGGAGATGCCAAGGCGCCTTTCAATCTCAGTTATTTAGTGCCTGCTGGTAATTACACTTACATTGCAGATACTGATTTGGGAGAATATGTGCAGCCACAGATGGATAATATGACTCTAGGCGGCATCCCTTCTGATGGGCCACCTTATCCTAAGAACTTTGGCGTCTTCAGAACGGAGCCGATCCATTCTGGCAGACGGACCGGCTGTAATAACAAACCTCCTCGATCGACATGAGAGTCTTGCTATCCCAAATTTTCAAGAAGAGATACATCGTCTGTATGAGGCGTTGATTATTTCTCTGCTGTCTGACCCCGAGCTACTTGTTGTTTCCTAGGCATCAAATCCATCGAAACTTTCTGGCACAGGCGATGGCGGCGCAGCTTCAAATTACCCATGCGAACGCCGACGAAAGGAGAACTTCTTTGACTATAACTGGCCGGTCCTTACTGCTGTCTACATCATGGCATCTATAATCACATCTATTGGTGTGTATTATGGCATAGATGCCATGTCAAGCGACGGTATTCACACGCAGCGTGTGACGAACTTTTCTGCCATTGCCCTTGCGACTGACAAGATAAGCATAGATGAGATTGAAAAGAAAGAGACAGTTATCAGATATGTTCTTATGTAATGTCCTGGAGAACGGATGTACGGGTCTGGGTTTCGTAGCAAGGCTGAGGAAGGATCGGAAATATATTTAAAGTCGATAACTCGGAGTCCTTTACACCTAGGCTAACTCGAAGTTCGTTGAACCGCTCAAGCTTCAACATGCAAAAGCCTAAGTTACCATAAAGCGACACTGTTTCGTCGTCGATACTCCCTTGTACTAACTCGCAGCAAGGGCCTCAGATGACGAATTTGATCATCAGGGAGACCCAGCAATGAATACTGATCGCAAATCTATCTTTAGACACTATTTGCAATGCGTGCATTCCAGTCTAGGGCGGGCGGGACGAGGCTGTAACCTCATGCCAAGGCCGCCACTCCCGCGAACGGTTGAAACGGACGATGATGGGTTCGCAATGTTTTAACATTCCAGTCAACTGCCAACCGTAGGGCTTCAGTAATGGGTGGGTGTGTGGGGAATGTGCCTGTTAATATCTATCTAGTTGAGACGAGACCAAACTGATGGGTCAAAAGATAAGAAAAGAACTGCATGACAAGGGCATGCTGCAATGAAACTCGAAACAGCCGAGAACAAACGGCTGACTCGTCATTCGTTCGTTCGAAGACCCAGTCAGTTGTGTTGGTGAGATTAATTCAGTACCGTTAGTATATACGAGGTTACATCGTAGTCGTTTCATCTGGTGCAAATCCTCATATCAACCAGCTACCAACAAGTCACAAAATCACTCATATCAAATCAATGGAAAAGCAGAGTTCAGTTTTCAAAGAAAATGGGTATTGTAGCACTAACACTAACGGACGGTAATCTCTTGGGAAAACTGAAAAACTGGGTCATATGTCTATTAGACGTAGCGGCAAAGGAACACGGGGCAGCTACATCAGAGGAACTTGATCAAGACAAATAACCCAAGTGGGTTTTATAGTTTTTCCTCAATACATTAACAATCCAGAAAACCTTCCAACTCATAGATACCAACAAAAGAAGCAACGTATGTGCGCAACAAAGGCCTGATATACCCAGACTGCTCCATACCTGAAGAAACGAGAAACCCTCTAAATGCAGGTCATGAGGTCATGACGCCACGCTCGAACCAATGATTAAATTGATGCGCGGCCTCGCTTACAGAGCGAAAGCGGCCATGACGAGACCAGCAACAACGGCAACGGGAGCGCCGAAGCGGGCAGCACCGGAGACGGGGACGGGAGTAGGGGTGGGCTGACCGTAGACAGG
>JAADJG010000453.1:897-65358 GCA_012932025.1 Fusarium austroafricanum | reverse complement strand
TTTTTTTTTTTTTTTTTGGCTCAGTTGGGGTTTGTGATACTGACACCAGTGCATCTCCTGGACTGAAAATGCCAAACTATTTATTGTTAAAAGAATACAACAGAAACAAAATTAACATCTTCTGTAGTAAGCTACATAAGAAACCTACAATTTTATTATAAAGCCTACTTACTCTCTTTATAGGTACATAAAATGCAAAGAATTTGCTGTTAATACTTCTTTATATTTTCAGGCTAGCTCTAGATTTAAAGTAAGAGTATATATATGCCTTTAGATTTCATATACAAGTAGAAATAATATAACTATGTCTTCCAGTTCATGCAGAAGCATATCCAGAAGTCAGAGTAATTACTCCACCGAGAGCATCAGACATATCTCTGTTAAACCGAGTTCTTGTCTCTAACTGCCAGATCATTTGTCTATATAAGTAGAGGTTATTGTTAGGTGTCAAGACACTATATCAGTATGCTAAGTCATTCTCTCTCGTATTGCCACTAAGAGTGCGTGCGGCGTGAAATGGTTGGTATCCATGGTTCAGCAAACGCCTTTATATGCTGCCAAGCTGTTATGTTCTATCCATTCTTAATCGTCACACTAACTATCATAAATGCCAATGCATACAGACAGACAGCCTTCCAATTCTGTTACCATAGAAGGCCAACACAGTGAAAATAACTATTTGAACGCCTAAATTTGATTTCATTCATACTGAGCTATCATTAAGAAGGAAGATGAGAGAATAAAGAAACAATGCCAATCTAGGAATGGAGTAATAGCCAACTAGTAACATCTTCCTTACAGACCACGTTTTGTGTCCTTTGCGAGCAACCCTGTCAAGCTCTTCTCCGGCTTGGGATAGTCGGGACGGCCTGCCAACATGTCCACGACCTCAGAGAGACCCAGCCAGTGGGCAGTCGCAGGTCTTCGGTTGGGCCAATCTGTACCGTTCTCCTCTAGCTCATCCATTGCGTTGAACACAACCTCGGATCCTTGGATGCCAATGACAGATGCACTCTTGGGGTCCTTCTTAACGTGGTTGTGAGCATTGCGACCGAAGCCCTCAATATGCTGAATGCACTTGATAGCCAGACGAACAGCGCGGCAGCGATCCATAGCGGAGGGAACACCACCCTGTTGAACGTGGCCAGGGATACTCTCTCGGCTCTCGAACCGGTCGTGAGCCTCCTCACGGATGATGTCCGCAATTAGTTTAGCATTGTAGACCTTGCTGGACTTCTCGTTAACGAGGATCAAACGTCCAGCACGGGACTGGCCCTTGTCCTTCTTGAATACCTCCTTGAGGTGGTTAACATCTGAGTTGAGCATCTCAAGAGAGATGCCTTCTTCGGGGATGTAGACGGCCGAAGCACCCACATCAAGACCTGCCAAAGTGGCAATGTAGCCTGAACGACCACCCTGGGTCTCAATAACGAACACGCGACGACGGGTAGCAGATGCTGACTGCTTGATCTTGTCACAGTAGTTGACAAGTTCGTTTAAGCAAGTATCCGAACCCAGAGAGTACTCGGTTCCCGGAACATTGTTGGAAATGGTGGCGGGGAGAAGAACCATGGGGATGCACAAAGAAGGGTAGTCCTTCCTGGCCTTGCGCATTTGCGAGACGGAGTGGAAAGCCTCGAAACCACCAACAAGGAACAGAGCGTCAAAGTGGTGCTCCTCGATCAGGTTGGCAATCAACTCCATACCAGACTCGCCAGGGAGCTCTCGATTTGTACCAATTTCGGAACCGCCCTTGCTTGCCCAACCATCAACCTCGAGCCAGTCGAATGGGCGAACAGCACCAATGGGCTTGTCATCGTGGTGTCGCGCAAAACCAGCGAAACCGTTGTGAATAGCGAGAGGCTCATGGCCCTTTGACAGACAGTACGCAACAGCAGCACGTACCGCAGCGTTCATGCCACCAGCAGGAGCACCAACATTGATGAAACCAATTCGCATGCGCTAAGTAGTCAGATGTCAGAAAGAAACGACAACACAGATTGGGCATATGAAACTCACATCCTTCTCAGGCAGCTTAGCATCGTCAACCATGACGTTAGTAGTCAGCATATAAGAGCCCCATTGATCAGCGAATTCGGCGTCTCGTAAAGACATGGCCTTCTCGAAGTCTTTGGCATCGACGGCCTTGGCGAGTTCCTTAGTCTCGGCAACAGCTTGCATCAGAGGCTTTCGGACAATCTTGTTCTCGTTAATAGCGATGAAAGGAGTCTCGGTCTCTGGTGTAGCTTCGAGGACAGCCTTGACGGCTTCAACACCCTGCAGGGTAGCCAGCATTCGGTCATAGGCGACGGCAGTACCACCTCGTTGGACGTGACCGAGGGTGGTAATACGGGTATCGAGAGCAAGACCACCTTCGGACTTGTCGGCCAGTATGTCCTTGATTTCTTCAGCACCGATCTTGTTACCGTCCTTGTCGCGGGCACCCTCGGCGACAATAACGATGGTCTTGCGCTTTCCGAGGTCTCGATGCTGTAAGTCGTTAGTGCATCCTTTGGAAATACGGTCTACGCATGGAACTTACTCTTCTAACAACGACCTTCATCTCTTCTTGCCAGTCATGTTCACGGGGCCTCTCAGGAATAAAGACAAAGTCTGCACCAGTCGCGACACCAGCCATGAGGGCCAACCAACCGCAATGTCGTCCCATGACCTCAACGACGAAGGCGCGCGAGTGTGAAGAAGCAGTCGCCTCAACGTAATCAACCATCTCACAAATACGGGCGAGGGCTGAGTAGCAACCAATGGTCGCATCGGTTCCTGTAAGATCATTGTCGATAGAGCCGACAAGACCGACAATATTGAGATGCTTGTACGGTGCGACCTGTTCTGTGGACAACTCGCCCTTGGAAACAAGCTCCTCCAAGAGAGAAGGCCACTCAGCTCGAAACTTGTCAGCACCTGTCAAGGAACCGTCACCACCGCAAATAATCAGGGCATCAATGCCAGAAAGAACCATGTTCTTGGCGGCCGTTAACCGACCGGGGCGCTCATAAAAGGCCATGCAGCGAGCGGTACCAATTAGTGTACCACCCTCTGAGAGGTATCCTCGGACATCGTTCCACTGCATCTGTCGGATAAAGTCGCCGCCCTGCACCAAGCCCTCATATCCCTCATAGACACAGAAGGAATCGCAACCCATGTGAAGGGTCATGCGCACAACAGCTCGGACAGCAGCGTTCATGCCTGGGGAGTCACCTCCCGAGGTCATGACGGCGATCTTCTTCTTGAGAGCCATCTTTGCGATTTCGATAAAGACAGAGAGAAGCTTTTGGGGGAGCAGTCGATTCAAGGTTTGCCAGAACCAGGTTGAAGTAACTTTAGGATATTTATGGCGTAGCCGTCCGGAGAAAGGAAAAATCGCGGCGGGGCAGATAGTGTAGGTAGCTCTAGCACAAGATATGATGATGAGAACAAAATAGCAAACGATTGGGGAGAGTGCGATACTTACAGAAAAATAAGGAGAAGAAGAGAGAAGCGCCGGCTTCAACGGATGATATTGATAGAATATGGTCTCACCAGGTTTTCAGCGAAGAGAAGGGGGGAAATTATTATGGCGCCAGCTTCATGGTCCGGGCAGTCGGTGACACAGCTGGAGGTCAGGATAGAGGGGCAGCCCAGGGAATGGAAGCCAAGAACCTACTGACGCAGTGGAGGGTATGATGTGTGTAGAAAGAGCTCTTATCGCTTATCGGCCCGCGCGGGGGCAGATTTTGGATTCTAGGTTGTAAGGTGAATTATTAGCACTCCCATCACCTCACTTTTGGGGCCTCTTATTTTCCTAGTCTCGGTGTTTTATGCTTGCTTGTTTGCCAATTGCGAACTGCGATAATGCCCTCAAGCCCCTCTTCTTTTTTTTATCGCACGCACAATCGAAGCCGTTGGAATAATACCGCATTCCTACTCATGGTATCTGCTGGTCCACGTTTCGGCGGCATTGGATGCAATGGTACAGATACAGTATTGGCAGTGGGACGCGACGCTTCCATGGGACGTCATAAAGCCGCATTGAATCCTTTCTGTTGGCCAGCAAGTCGGACAAGAGGAAGTTTTGCATGATTGCCCATGATCATGAATGTCGAGCACAAGGTTTGTGCTTGGTATAGGTAGATACAGTCAATCACCGTATTTTGATCTCTATCCCTTCATCATGACATAGCATGGACAACTACCGGCACGTCAAATTTTTGACATGATCATCCTGGTCTACCGCGATCTGCTACTTTAGCTCTAGCTGGCTGTTGGCATGCAGCGGTTCGTGGGGCTCAAGGGAGAGCAACGACAATCAGATAGCTAGATCTCCAACGCAGGACAGGTGATTATTAAGACAGGCTGAACTGCAAGATCGAGATGTCCTGATTTATCAATTGTCAGGGGCTCTGACATGGATGGTCACATTACATCGTATGCAATTTCAAACACGACATTCGCTTCATCAGCGTGCCATAACATATTCCTCATCATCGATGCCCTCGAACGCCTCACACCTTGTACTCAACTCATTAAATTAATGAGGAGGAAAGGGATAATAAGGACATGCCGGGGCGAAAGAACGATAGCTGGCAACAAAAGATTGAAGAGAAAGATCAAATTGTAGTTCTAGTCGTCAGATATTAAATACCCTAGACTTTGGTGTGGAATTTAAACAACCAAACCACACAATTCTTAGACAGGAGTTATGAGCGTCCAATATCCGTGGCACTGGGATACGCATAACTTCCCTCGCAGTGGTAGTTCTCAAGAACATTATGGATATCAAAGGCAGGCAATGATGCGAACTCAAGGGTCACCAGCCTGCCGGCGCTCTGAAATCTGACCAGTCATTGTGGAAACTTGATGGTCAACTTGGAAACCGAGACAGGCTGTGATGATCGCTGCGAGGATTACTGAGGCGTCCAACTGAAGCCTGTATTTACAGCCCGGCGGCGCAGGCAAAGAAATGAAAGGTCCAAATGTGAAAATAGAATGCCCTTGAGGAGAGTCATGTGGGTGAGGTGCTGTTTTATGCGCTGGCAAGCGTCACCTCACAGCGGTTGGGTTGGATGGTTGGTCTGATGACCTGCTGTGCAGATGTGTTGAGTCGCCAGGACCCTGAAGAAGCGCCCCCTGAACATGACGACAGAGGCCTCAACAGGGCCTCAGCTCCAGGTTAACAAGGCTCAATGCAAGCTTCCATGCCTCCCTGAAGCTGCCTTGCCTTGACTGCCATATGTGCCTCTCGCCAATGAGTGGTACCGAGGATCCTGGAGCATCAAGGCAGGTGACCTACCCCAGGTATCGTCATTGAAGTCTCGGGATATTCATTTCAGAGCCGGTAGCAAGTTTCTCGTCTGATCTTCTCGGCATATGCCCGTGGTCACGCCTATTCCACGATATTGACGCCTCAACGCGGCAGAACGGACGGAAGGCAACGCCTGCCTGACTGACTCTGGGGAGACGGATGGATGGTTAAAGGTTACAGCTTGAGAACTTCACCTCCGGAGTGACTCGACTCGGCCTCATTCCGTCGGGATGAGTTCCGTGGTCAGGTGCAGCGACGCGGTCATCAGTCATCAGTCGTTACCCGCCTGTGCTTCCACCGCGTATAGGCCTTCCCTTCCCTTCCCTCCCTTCCTTTGCCTTTGTGGACAAATGTAATTCTAGGCGAGATCACTTAAAGGCCCGTGGCCGCTTGCGGAGGCGAGGTGCAGTGTGCGGATGACAATCTGGGGGCTCGTTGCTATCACGGGGTCACCGGACATTTGATAATGCCATTGAGAATGGGTCAAGTCAATGGATCTCCACGATTCTGGGGTTTCTCCAGGGCGAGAATCGCTAGCAGAAGTCTCATTTCCAATCCTAGATCGCCCAGAATCACGTCAATTCGCCGTTGAGGTGGAAGCCTAGATTACAAGCGGACCAATTGACGTTTTAACACGGTGTCTGTTGACGATGCCGGGTTAGGATTGGAATTGAAGCTCAATTCTAAAAACACCATCAACATGACCGTTCAGGGTCTTCAACACCATACTCGGCGAGATATCTTTCAGGGTCTATCATGTGCCTTGAAGCCATCAAGCTAAAGGATTCCAAGAGACCCGTTCATCCTTACAAGTCTCACTATTCTCAGCATCAAATGCCTGGTGCGCGTTGACACCGCGGTTAATCCAGGCCAGAACAGAACAAAACGAGGCTTAGGGTCATCAACGTGACTTGTGATGGGGCCTCAGAACAGTCCCTGGTGAATAGCGGGCTACAGGGCGCTTCATCCGCGAGACGAGAATGATAGTGGGGGGAGCTGGGCCTAGTACGGCCAATAACAGGGTCATCCTCAGTTCTGGACTCGGAAGCCCGATTCGGTCTCAGTTCGGAACGGAGCCGTTCAAGGGAGATAGACTGAACGCGTGACAAGCTGTCAACGTTCCAGAACGCCAAACGGACAGAGGATCGACTGTCCGTTACTGGAGGCCGCTCCCTATTGGGAGAGTTAGGGAGACCGAGAGATTGACCGTTTTCGCTCCCGAGACCACGTTCGTCTGTGCTCGCTCCGTAACTGTCTCAGGTGGATCACTTACCAAATAGGGCAACTCATATATGGCCCAAAAGGGTCAGATCTGAAGTTTCCGAGTCTAAACTTTGTTGGGTATGAAAGGTGACCCGCTGTACGAACACAATAGGTGCCTCTTCAGGTAAAGACCCGTGTGGAATCTGGTCACCAGGAAGAATTTGCCTCCCCCTCTCTGCCACATCCATCCGTGTTCCTCCCCCTGACAGAAGCCCTGTCCTTGTCTGCTGTGTCGCCGAAGTTGAACAGCTTACAGGGCCGGCCTCCACCTCCCCCTCTATCAATCATCCTGCCTGTGCCCTGGTGAGGACATGACATTGGCAGGTTCTTGTCTTGAGAGAATGGATCCCTTTGTTGGAGTCGAACAGAGAAAGAGGGAGTTCAAGATACAACAGATGAACTTTGCTGTACATTTGCTCTGCTGTGCCGCCACTTCACCCCCACAACTGAATCCGTCTGGTCACGCCTCTGTAATGAATATGTAAGGTTGAGATGCCACCCCACAGGAATCAATCACTGGACTCTTCAGTCAGAGAACCGTAACTCATTTGAGCGCCCATTGCCAGCGTGAGCAAACGAAAATTCTCCTACGCCGCGGTACCTCCGTCTTGTACTGGGAGACTTTAGGCTTGTGCTATTTGGGTGGTACCCGCTATTTCCAATCCCCTCCCCTCCATCTCTCCCCTCTGAGTACGTACCTGAGCCACCCCAGCAAGAGTGGCTCGCACACCCTCTCTCCCCACGCCCTCGCGGACCGACACCCCCTAGACCTGGCGTGCGCTCGTGCTTGTGCTAAGGTAGACAGACTCCATTTACATAGCGCACACCGCGACTCCCTTCCCCCAATCCGTCTTCCTTCCCACGGGCCAAACAAGAATAACTACGTTTGATCCCCCCGGACTCTGTTCGTCCTCCTCCACATACACATACACTTACACTACGCAACACCAGCACCAACATCCATTGCAAAGAAACTTGAAGGACAACTTTGCCTTGCACCAAGAATCGCCTTTCCATATACAGTACATGTCTACTCGAGGATCCCCATGAATGGCAGTATCCATCTCGACATCACTCTCACACGCCAAACTCGCTTGCATTGACCTCGATTTTCTCGACTTCACCGCCCGCGACTAAGACACTCTACCTCGAAGATCAACCTCTCACTACGCTCTGGTGCATTGTCGGCTCTAATTCGATTTACCTTGCCGACGACCTACGCTAAACCCTTCGACGACATTGCTTGCACTTACAGGGTCAATCCGACTTATTCGCACCAACTCTTGACAACTCTTCCCAGTCGAGTACTCGATAGTTTTTACACACATTATGCCCTATCGCCTAGATACTCACGTTTTGACAGTGGATGCGAACGTCATCCACAAGGTCGACACTGGCAATCCCGCTAACTTGTATAGCATGTGGACTGGTGAGTTGCATCTTGTATGTGCCTACTGTTTATATGCTGACCAGTCAGTCTTCTCTCGCTGCGCAGACTCTGTTGAACAAGGCCGAAGACTAGAGAACCTCAGCTGGCGACTCTGGCAAAGAGAAACATTTGTTGTCGACAACGAGGAAAAGACAGCACCTACCGGTCAGACTCTTCCCCAGAACATTCCCTCCGAGTCAAGGATACCCGATCTGCCTCAACTATCTGGCAGTGTTGAGTCTCTCGTAGACGAAGAGGCCGTCGACTTTACTTCAGTCTCAGCACCACTTGAGATCGCTCGCCCTCGCGTACGACGTCAAGACTCTTGCGCGAGCACCCGAAGCAAGCGCGAACGCCATATCAGCTCCGACGACTTCGAGAAGATGATTGTTTCTATCGTCAAGGACAAGGGGCCTCTATCGGCCCCTCCTCACGTTGCTCCTCTCGTCAAGGAGTCCTTACCAGTACCTCCTGCTTTCGAGCGATCTGGTTCCACCACAACCGAATCGCAATCACCTGCAAAGTCCATCACCGCTTCAGAGGGCTCGCCACAGCCTTCGCCTCAAAGCCTTCCCCGCACCACTGTTGTCCGCGGCTTCTCTCCCTCCCAAATCCCTGCCCCTCGAACCATTTCTGGTGCTGCTCAATCATCAGACGCGATTCCTGAGCCCAAGTCGTCGCCTCCTGCTAAGGTGGTGCAGTCCAAGAAGCCCGCTCGCTTTGCGCTTGGTGGCTCTTGTTCTTCTAGTGAACAGGACCAGAGCCTCAGCAACAGCAAGCCCATGATTCCCATCATCAAGAAGCCCGTGTTTCAGATTGGCGGTTCGTCTGAAGAGGACGGATCCCTCAAGAGCGCTATGGCTTCGTCGCGACCTAGCTCACTCCTCTCTGCTCGCAAGAAGCAGGCTTCGTTCAGTAATAATGTCATGACTCGAACAATCGACGATGAGGCTGCCGTTGACTCGGACACCGACGACTACATTGACGAGAGCGCCATTGATGACGATGACGACTCTTCAGATTGGGAGGACTCAATGGAGGAGAGCGGCAAGTCTAGCATGGATGACAAGTTCTTCCAGCGAGTTGATTCCAAGCCCAACCTGACCTCGCGACGATCTCTCATCACTCTTATGCTCGCCCAAAATGATCGCGCACGCAACCTTGGTAACCATGCTTCCCAATCGACATCAGCCATTCCTCGATCTCGCTTAGCCAATGGCCCTTCCCTCGGCGCCTCACCTAATGATTCTGACGAGGCTCCTTTGATGATGAAGGGCATGCGCGGCCCTGGCCTGAAGCCCATTCATGAGGTACCTAGGTCCAGTGCCCAGCCCATCATGACTGGTCCCCAACACATTCAGCCTCAAGCTGCGCTGTCACCTCGCACTACTCGTCGCAATATGTTGGCGACTGAGTTGACTGAGTCTCTTCGACGTCACCTCCTCTGGGAGCGACAGCAGAAGTCTTCGACAGCTAATGCCGTCCTCAAGCGACGGCATACATCGCACGATGTCGCCAACTTGAAGCAGTACCCTGAGAAACCTTGCATGAAGAAGAGCGAGGATGTGAACGCGAGCAGCTGGAACCAATACTTTTCCAAGGAGGCCAGCGACGGATACCACTCCAAGGGGTGGTAAATGATACCCCATACCATATTATACCATACCGACGAACTATACCCACTACGATTGTGCATTGGACGGCGCACGAAAGGCATCCTCATATCAGCATTGAGCGTTTTGGCTGCAATTAGCAGCATTTGTTTTACCAACTCGTTTAGCGAAACGGAGCTGAAGTCAATTTTTATCATTTTATCACTCATGGCGGGGACTCTAACTTTATGATACCATGAAATCGTGTTTTATTCAAGGCCGCGGTTGGCTCTTGTTTCGTCATTCACCAGGCTTGGGGCACGTGTACTTGTAGTTTTTCATACGAGGGAAGATTTCTGGGGCAACCTGAGGATATGATTTCGTTATGAAAGTTTGAGGTGGAGGGGACCTGGATCAAGATACGGTCATTGATTTTACCTCGAGCAAGCACAAAAAGGCGAAAACAAAAGTCTAGTCAGTGGATGATGACAGCGAAAAAGGATGTACGAGAGAGCGAAGTGGAAAAGGAAAAGATCAAACGAGTCAATCATAAAAAAAAACTCGCAAAAAGGCGAATTGTCTATGAGAAAGAGGTTTCCGCAAAAACATGAATAAAAATTTTCACATTGAAATCACTTGTATCAATCATGAAGACGCAATGCATGTGGTGTGGTGTTGTGATAGAATGTTACATTAGATTGTGAGTTGTCAAGAAGTTCTAAGGTTCCTGGATGGTTCAAGGATTCTTGGAGACATGACTTAGGATGGACGTCATCAATTCCGAGTGTTTTCATGTCTCAGCCAGCAGGGCCTGCAACGAACTGCACCCTTCAGAGCTGAGGGTTGCAGGTAGACACCAGCGGCCGTTTGATGCTGACAGGCAGCATTCCCATTGGCTCGGGGAGAAGAGGCCACAAGCCTTTCTGGCCATTTGAGTGTGGCAGACCCAAGCAAGCAAGCCAGCACTGCAGGCTTTGTAGTGCTCGTGACTTGATCAATTGGCTTTCTGGGTTTTGAGGGAAGAGGAGAGAGAGTCAGAGTGAGCACATGTCAAAACTTGGAACCGTCGAGACAACTTTCATCATTCAGTCAGTATTCTCAACTCTGAGGAGAATGATATACTTCACATGCAAAGAATATACTTACAAGTCTACCAAACTGTCGGGAAATACTGGCGTGAGTCACTAGGGGAAAAGGAACATGGGGCTTTGCGAGAACTCCCGTAGTTTGATCGAGCGGTCAGTTGTTCATGTATGTACTGTCGAATCATGCAATGGAACTACTGTACTGTGCTGTACTTCTGTAGTCTTTAGCATGGCAGCGCAGTCTTTGTTGGGGATCTACTAGTTACAGCAACTAACAGTGCAGTAGTAAACAGTAAACAACACAGCATCCATCAACCCGTCTTGAGTCGCCTTCAGAAACTGTAAGAGAAATAGGCTATCAATTCAGAGTAACTGGCTTGGCATGCTCAACACCATCTCCAATGCTGCCAAGCCGTCTGGCTGGAACCATTGACTTTTTACATGGGTTTGTTATGATGACCTTTAGCTACATCTCAAGTGAAATGGTGTCCATGTCCCCACCGGCATCGGTATTCACGAAACCGATCCCAGTCTCCAACAGTGAGCGTCAAGCTGAAGGGGGACGCTAGGAATCATACAGTACGCGTACGTCCAATCTCACGAACTTTCCTCCCTGTATCGTATCTCCGCACTCGGCCAAAAAAAACTTGACCTCGGGGATGCTATTCCTTGGATTATACCTGGACAAATGGATATTTTTTATGTTGATTTCTTTTTGCGTTCCTGTTACCTGGGATGGATTGAGGATAATGAGAGGTGTGGTATTGGACAATTCATAATTAACTATTTTGAGTTTCGGACTCTGACTGCATGTGCATGATGATAGTTCTTTGGGTAATTCAAGATGACAAGTGCCGCAGAATTGTTTGGCATATGATTGAAGCAACCCAATGTGCATCTCGTATTATACAAGAACTACTGCATTCTATCATCAACTCTACGCCAGCGCAAGGCATTCTCGGCTCCAGACACGTCCAGTCCAGACTATCTTGACTATTGATTGCAACGCGTCCTGCTGAGGTCTTCGCCTGCGGCTCCACAAACCCCGTCCTCCACAATTTGGCCGTGGGTAGGGATTCAAAACCACGAGCTAGGCGCCACCACATTGAACCAAATGAAAGGAGGACGGACTCTCACTCCGTGATCGAGAATGAGTTGTTTCAAAGGCATTTTGCGCAAAAGGAGGCTGGATGGTGTTTGAAATCAGTCATTTCTGACAAGTGAAGCCAGAGATTTAATCACATCCAATCAATTGCTTTACTTAGGACTCCCTGCGTGTGGGGAAATAAATCAGACACTCAAAAGACAAGAGACAACGACGCCTCTCCCGTTCAGGATTTTCTGGGGAAATCCATTTGTCAACACACTCACTCCTTCACTCGCTCACCCTGACACTGCATGCAAGGTCAGCTAAGAAGAAGGCATTGACTCTGTGTGCCTGAGCTCAGACTCATTCATATTCAGCACATACTTTTCCATCGTCAATGGCGTTTAAACGAAAACCAAATATCAATATCTCCCCTCTTTTTTAACAAGCTTTGACGTGTCTAATCCCCAGAAAAGAACCACATGCTTGCGGAGAATCTGGAGAATTTTCTGTGGTCATCCGATTATCTCTTTTCTTTCTCCGCGTGGATGGCAAATTCGCCTTCAGGCAAAGAAGGAGATCACATGGTGTCTGAGCTCCCTTCATGTAGGTATTCGGTTGGTCTCCACTGAATATCGGTTTGCTTTTTGCGATATGTGCGCTTGGAGTTTTGGACCTTCTCACTGACAGAGAAAACGAAACTAAACCAATTAAGGACATCAGCAAGGGGGGCGTGCATTTGTGTCTGGTCTTGTGGCTGAGAGGAAGGGATTTCGCATTGTCGGGACTGTGTTCTACAGGGGGCGTCTATTTCTGACTCAGAACAATGAGGAAATCCTCAGAGGAGGATGTCGTTTAGGCTAAACCCAATACTAGGAAAAATCCCGTACAGTAAATGTCGGGTAAGTCTTTTTCTGCCAATAAGAAATAAGCGCTTTTGGTCCTGCTAGGGGAGTGAGCCCGGAAACAAGACGAGTGCCAGATTGGCTCAATTGCCGATCGGAAACTTGGTGTGGAAAAAAGACCCTGCATGAGTTTGCTTGCTTTAAAGAACCGCAATGAGTGAGTTGTGTTGGTTGGAGCCATTCTTCGAAGCTCCCGGTAATTTAAGGCCCCCAAGGCCATGAAGTGAAGAATGCTGCCTCTTCTGATCTGCCGTCTGATTTGGACTGGACTGCCGACGGGAAGTTGCCAAGCTGCCCACTGCCTACTGCGGCTGGCTTCGGGGTTGCAGGCTGTGAACATGACTGACATTCCTGATTAAACTAACAGCTCCGACAGCTCGGTATCTCATGTCTGTCTTGCAGCTTGTCTCTTGCTCCATTTCATTGCAACTCTCCTCGGCACAGGCAGACATGGATGTCGGTCGAATTCGGCTTTCAATTCTACGGTCCCTTTTCCCTTCAAGTCATAGTATCTCTCACCAGTCAGGTCCATCCGTCGGGAGTCGGATACCCACCGTCCGGTTGGCTCTCTGTTCTCGGAAACCTGGGGAATTTTATGGCGCAAAAGAGGGTTTTTTTGTTCCTGTGCAACGAATGCCGTGCAATGCAGCAAGGGTCCTTTTCTTGACGTGCATGCTCTGCTCAACTTTGAGCTCATGCTTGACCGTCTTTCATGTGTTAATGCCGCTCATTCACCGCTTGGTTCCATTGCGTGCTCAACGGACGTGTACAGAACCGAAGACTTTTTTCCACTTCACATCTGATGTCGGACAAGAGGGTGCATGCAAAAGTTTTGATATGCAATGCACCAAGTCAACAGACCCTCTTGAAAATACTGTAAGCTGTAGATCTTTCTCAGTGCCAAGTTAAAAGGTCACTTGCAGCGAATCTCTAGCAGGCCAAGGTTCCTGAATCGAAAGGAATGCCGACAGATCTAGAGACCGGCCATGGCTGACATCAGAAGGGCCTCACGTGGAGTGAGGACCTGCAGCACCCACTGTCAGAGTTTCTGACAGCACCTGTCAAAAGTTAACATGCCCTGTGACCTGACCAACCTTTAGCCGTAGCAAGCCTTGTTAACCTCGCCTTGCCTCAAGAGGAAATGTATTCCTCGTGGCCTATGACATCGTCCGCAATGAGTCGTGGGCCACCCCTGGTTTGTCAAGTACCTTAGAAAAATACATTCCGATTCAGAAACAAGGAAATAATTAAACCAATTGACTGACATTGAATAAAATAAATAGAATAATTGGTAGCTGAATATTTTACCCCAGTCTCCGTTAGAGTTTGACTACCACGATCCCCCAGACTAATTGATAGCAAAGGATTCTGGGGTGAATAGCGGAACCAACACCCACTGACACGAGAAATTACAGGCTATTAGGTTGCACTCGCGAAGAAGATTCGGGACTGCTTACTTAACTCTTACTATTTAATTACTGACCGGAAACCCACCGGGGAGACGATGGGCTTTGGCCGTTTTTAGTGTATTGAACGCGTGAGGCTGCTGAACTTGGAAGTTGGATGTCGATGTATCAATCGAATACCGTTTCCAAAACGGTCGACGTCGAGTTAAGATCACCGATGGAGAAATTTATCAAAGGATGTGGTGTGCAAGGAGAAGAATCAGCCACATGTGCGATATCGCGATTGCCCTCACCTCAAAAAAACAGCAGGTTTGTGAAGCAGGGCTGGTGATCAATTAAACAACGTCACAGCGGGTATGCAGGGCTGCTATCCTGTCCTGCAGGCTGTAACTTAAATTGTGGCCAACATCGAAAATTCGAGTTGATATCGATGTTTCTCCTCCAAGATCCAATCGAGATCTGGGGTTACGTCATTCCCTGGGGTGACAATGGCGCGTCTCGCGACATCCCAGAATCTCTCAAATCTCCCAATCTCGCAGATCTTCGCTTTTACGAGACCGCATCTGAACATCACGCGGCTATCAATCTGCACAATGAGAATAAGATTTTCGCATTCTTGAGGGTTGATGCGTTGTTCGATGATGCAAACGGGTTGTGGTGATTTGAAGTGGTTTAGAGACGAGGCCATCTCGGCCGCCTATGACCGAATGTTGAATCGGAAATGAGACATGTCTGAGCCAGCACCAGCTGTTTACAGTTACTGTACTTCTACAGCCGGGAGTGAGTTCGGTAAAGAAGCAGTTGTGCCGGTCATCTCCCCGGTGGACAACCGCGCTTGTTTTTGCCTTAGGAACACAAGCGCGGTAATCTCACCGTTGTCACCATCCATCCATCTGATCCATGTCGACACCTCAGGCTGGCCATTCTAGCCTTCCATCCTTTATTCATGATGGTGTTATCCGAGCACGAGCACGAACCACTAGTCTATTCCTATTATGGCTGGTGGAGTGCGGTTTTATATCCGACTTGCCCCGACCAATCACTCATCACCCAAGTGAGACCTTTAGACCTTCTAGAAGTCTTCTCCCGCACGTGGAGAAGAAACTCTCACACCTCAATCAATTTTCGCTCGATCACGCGCGAGTTAAAGCTGAGACTCGAAAAGGCAACTCTTGACGATGTTGATGGAGGGGATGAACTAAAAACAAAGCGCTATTTTCTGGCATTTCGTCAAGGCATTGCAATGTCAAATGCAACTTGAAGTCTTGTTAGTTTGTAAATACCCTGTCATTGACTCGGCAAATGAGAAATTCAGGAATTCAATCGAATAATTCACTATTTTATCGCTCATCTCCACTTAATCTCATCTCGGATCCAGAGTGGAGAAGATAATTCGAACGGAACAGTTTGGTCACCCTGTAATCAGCCTTGTAAACTCTAATGCAAACGGTTAAGTTGGGCATCAAAATCTGGTCCTTTCATCATCAGTCTCCGCTGTGCCCCAATATCAACCACACAGGTGCGGTTCATGGCATATCGTGAGATCGAATGGATCCAGAAAGTATCCAGAACAAACTCCAACACATCTCCACTGATAAGAATCGTCTTGTTCTTGTTTCCGGCGGCTCTGCGGCGCTCCTCGGCCCCTCAATAATACCTTTTGTTGGATGGGACCTTGTAACCGTTTACCTCTCACCGCGGCCCTTCTCAAAGCCATTGATATCGTTTTACCGTTACCGCCTCTGTCGGGCCGGCAATAGCAGGATGATTGGTCTTCTCTGATTGGGAGGTGTTGTATAAAATTTATGGGACGCTTTTTTTACTTTAGCTAACTCTCTGACATATTTTGACACGTGAAATTCGCGTGGCTGTGTCATGACCCTAGCCACGAGGAGTTGACGATATGGGTCTGCGATCAGATTTTGTCGATAATCTCAATGGGGCATGCGTTTCATGGTTCAATTATCAACGGAGTCGCCGATGAGGGGATGACACTTGGAGATGTTGGGGATGCGATATTCAGCCGCATTTTGAGATTGGATGCCGTCAAAGGACGCCCCCTTGAGAAGAGAACACCACTCGCTCACTAGACTTGCCGAGTATGAAGCCGACTGGGCAACTTTAGTTGCTCCTCACTCTAGTGCTTAGCTTGGGTAGATGTCAATTTTCAGCGCTTTCGAGGTATCTCAAGTACCTGCCATCCATTTCTTCAGCGCACCACGTGGTTCTCCGCAGTCAGAATGGCCGTTAATGCTGCCCATTTGGTATCTTTTGCCGAGAGCTTAAAGCCATTCTATCATTGTGCCGCGGCCGGTAATTGATCATGGCTGGAGGGTGATGGAACAATATTGGCCATTGACGTTCAGAGTTGTCAGCCTTGGTATTGGGACGTTGTATTTGGCTGTCATGTGCAGTCTGTTGACCATTCTGCTTCAAGCGGCTGAATTGTCAATATCCTATCATGAAAGCCAAGCCATGATATGCTGAAACATGTCAGATGTGGCCATAGTAAATGCTTAGCTGTTGTGTACCGCCAATCTGGTTTTAGCATAAAGCTGTCCTGTCGATCGAAGAACGAGCCTCCTCATCAGCCCATAAGTGTCTAATATGCTCAGTATAACTGCTGAGACCCTTTGATGGTGGTGTAGGCGAATGCGTCTTCTGATGCGGGAAAGTGTCCAATACATTCGACTGATGAGATGACACGGTCCGAAATACAAATCAATGCTGTTCTTATCCAGATCCCTTGACTAATAATCGTCTACTGATAATCAGCAGCTCGGCTGTGCCTCTGCTTAGACGGGCAGGTCGTGCATATTAAACTCATGCTACCCCGGACCCCAGGTTTGCCAGGCATAATAGCCTGCAGGGCTCTGTACCAGCTGACACGGTATCATGCCACGGGGAGCTTCCAGCTTCCAGGCCATTGGCTTCTATGTGTTTTGCTGTCGAGGGTCAAGTTGCCACCCCCTCCTGAGCAATTCAACCCCCAAATTCGTCCGGATTTCCCCAACTTCCCAAAAAATCGGTTCTGCGCGGGTTGGGAAATTGGCATTCAAACCCCCATGTTTCGGGGAAGATAGTAATGGTCAGCCGACGGAGAAACTGTGCCGTGCGAACGAAGACCCTGATTCGGATCGGAGGGCCGTAACTAAGAGGAGATGATAGAGATGGCAGCTTCTCTTTTTGGTTTGACAAGCGACATGTGATGGATAGTGGGCCTGCTGATGGATTTGATGCGGAGAACCTGGAAACTGGCCATCTCATTCATGCGGATGCATCGAGGGTCTGATCCGCGGACCTGGGGCTGGAATATGGGCTGATACCCCAGAGCAACGGAGAGGGTGTTGCTGTGCCTGAAGGTTGGTGGTATTCAACACAGTTGAGGTGTCGATCCACGGCCCGTGGCCATGAGGATGGTGGCATACGGGCCGAGTCGATGCGTTGGCACTTACAATGTGATAATGTCAGAATATCAGATCCCTCCCTGGTCTCGAGTCGGTGTAAGGTTCAATTGTAATCTCACTCAATCATATGAAAGTTGAATGGCAGCCTAGAGTGCCGAAAAGGGACATTGAAACACTCGGTTTCAGCTACCTCGGCCAAATAATATTCAATATGATGTCAGAGAATTTAACCTTGTCAAAAGTTAATAGTTTATTGCTTTAAACTGAAACTGGCTGCAACGGCCGAGAAGGGTGAATGTGGTAACTACGAGGCTTCACATGATGTGGTTGTAAGTTGAGGGATGGTAAGTTAACGGTACCAGTTATGGAAAAGATTCACACTAAACATCTAATACCGTAACAGACTAGGTCACTTTATACAATGATATGAACTGACAATGTGTATTTGACTTTGAGTCAGCCGTGATATCAGGCCAGGGATACGTCTCTTCTGCCAACATAGTATTCGGCCAATATCATATATCACAACCATCCATTCTTGATAACCTGTGCTACTTGACTGAGAAACCCAATCTCAATGATCTTCCATTGACTTCCAAATATTTCTACTGGACAACGCGTTTCGTTAGGAACGTTGCGCCAGCAGGAAACTGTATAAGATCAGCTTCAGGAGTGTGTATAGCAACATAAACGTTTGAATTGTGAACAGTGGATTGTTTGTCTCTTCCCTATTAGCCAGGAACCAAAACTCGATTCCAGATGTGGCTTTTGTTCCTAAAGTTTGTGCTAGATCGGATCGCCAAAAGTATCGATTACATCATGGCAAGACCGGCAATAAGGAATCGATCTACAATGATGTCAAGTCCTCTACGCGATGCCAATTTTTGATACTATTGTAGGGACTTAACTTGTCAACCAATTTTTGATAGGATGTTTATGACTCGTAGGATCGATAGGTTGACGATGTCGTCAAGTCGAATGATAGTGTTGGTGATCTAGTAACCACCAAGGCAACCGAGAGCCTGAATGGCATCACCAGTCATTGATCATCTGGCGATCAATCTCCAAAAAGCTAACGAGACATCCGAATTTTCCAAGTGAGTGAATGCAAAAAGACACTCGAAACCTCCTTACCCTAGCCATTGCAGTGGAGCCTATTGTCTCGAAGATGCAATGGAACCTTACCGTTCAGAAAAGGAAGATGATATGATACATGTCTGGTTGGGTGAAAGGATGTCTTTGCAATAAAATTTCTCATATGTGGTTCTTTTGCAAGAGTCACCAACTGTTGTGGCGCTTTCTCGGCCAATATCACAGACGATAAATCCCCGTCCTGCATGGACCTTGTTTATATTTCATGTGAGATCACGGTTCACTACAAGATTGAAGAATAGGGCCCTCAATCGCCTTAGTTGGACACTCTGTCAAGTTTCAATAGAGCACAGGGATGGAAAATACTACTGAACACTGAGTAATTGATGATTCGATAGTAGCTTGACAAGCCGTCTCCTGTGAGTCCTCGAAATCATCAATCATGATTCCGGCACGTCTCATGCATTCTAATCTAGACATATCTCATACTTTCCTTTTCTTAATCGTCTGAAATTCCCAAAAGAATGAACTTTTCATCAGTCTAACCACAATCAATGATCATAAGACTCTTCATGGCTCATACTTATTATGCCTGATCTTCGACGCACAATATCTCTCAGGCGATGTCCACTTATCAAATCCCTAAAGTGATAAAGGAGATAATTTTGCCATTAAGAAGGTAATGACCAAGAGGGGCTGTCTTGAGATGGTCTTGATTCAAGTATGAGCCTTCAAGGCCATGCCTTTTTCGATCGCTTTGGACCCCATGAGCCTCGCTGAGGTTGGTTCTGCTGCCGCCTTTTGTTTTCCTGTCCGACCTTTTGCTTCTCGTTGTCATGACCTGCGGCGGTATTCACTTGGGCATTCTGGTGCTCTTTGTTTTGCGCCTCTTGCGAAAGTTTGGGACTGCTGAAACTCAACGAGGCAGCTGTCAGAGGCGTACCCGTAAAACCGAAACCCCCTTTCTGTTGGTGAAGCTCATTAAAACTCAATGACTGCATGCCTCGTGATTGTATTGTACTCACTTCACCGAACTTGGTCGCTGTGGATGGACCTGTGTTTCCGGACAGCTGTTTTGTAAGCTCGGCGTCTGCTGCTGTCTGTGGAAGCATCTTATTTCCAAAGTTAAAAACGAATCTCCTCTCTTGGGTATGCTGGTTGCTTTGATCCGGGCCAAAGTTTGATGGAATTGACTGCGGCTGAGGCGCAGGGAAACTCGGCATTGAAGGCTGTTGCGGCTGCTTGTTCGAGTTCGACTCCAGGAGTTTATTGTACTTAAACCAAAGGCGTTGGTACTTTTCATCTTGCTCCACTCCATTTGAGATCATGGCTTGCTTGGCTTGCTTTAGCTCTTCTGAAAGCTCTCCGGTCTTCTTCTCAGCCTCCTGAAGTTGGCCCGATTGCATCTTGACAAACTCTTTGGACTGTTTGAGATCGCTCTTGGCTTCGAGAAGCTCATTATCTTGGTCTCTGCGGCGGTATCTGCAAGAGGCAAAGTCATTCCTGACATTCTGAAGCTCCATCGATAGCTGCCGTCCCTGCTGTCGAGATGCCACGAGAGCAGCCTCCTTTTCGAGCAGTTCTGTGGAAGGATCATCGGCACGCCTCTTGAAAGCTTCAAACTTGGAAGTGAGTTTTTCAATTTCGGTTAAAGTTTGTCTTTCTCTTTTATGAGATACCTCGAGTTCTGCCATCTTTTCTTTCAACTGAATCGACAGTTGGTGCTCGCGTTGCTGGGATGCCTCGAGCAGTGTAGTCTTAGCTTCGAGCAGTTGAGCGAGGAGTTTGGCTTCGCGTTGTGCATGGGCATGGTTCTTAGATTCGGCTTCCTCAAGTTTTGCAGAGAGATCTTTTTCACGCTGAGTAGAAGGAACCCCCTTTGGGGGTTGTTCTGCCGACATGGCGCTTGCGAGACGAGAATCTCAAGTGAGGGAAATGGTGCAGTTACAAAAACGCAAACAAGGGAAGGAAAAGAAGAAGAGAAATTGATGTAGAGGCAAAATCTTGGTTTGTTGCGGGGAGAAGGAAAGAGGTAGTGACAAAGCGAGGAAGGCAAATGGCAGGTCTGCCAGTGCTCGGCAGGTTGCAGGTAAAACATTAAGCCTCAAGCAGGAGCAAAAACTCCAGGTATTAAGAGAGATACCTTCCTTTTGATTACATGTATTGATGTCCAATGTTATTCTTCCATCATCTTCATTTACCATTCTTCGCTCCAACAATTGTCACCATCTATAGTCTTTCCCTATTCCTCACATTCGATAATCACCGCCATTCATAGTCAGCATAATAAATCTACAACCAACATGGGTAAGCAAAAGATTCAAGACCGACCAGGCAAGAGACCCTTCAATAAGAAAAGCCTTCTACAAAGTAGTGCATCCCCCCTTTCTTGCGCAAAGCGGCAATCCTCCCCCGAAATTGGAAGAGCCACAAGCAAGGATCAAAGTCCATGAAGATGAAATCTACAGGCCCAAGGAAAAAGTTGCCGATCTGAAGAATCAGCTCAGTCTGGTGCAGTCGGAGCATGATAGACTCGAGAAGCTTATCGACAGTACGGATAAAAGAGTTGAGCAAGAGACAGCCAGGGTAACATGACCAACACATATCGAACCTTTCAACACTAACTTGAGCTTTGCACAGTCGAGGAGAAAGCTTACGAAACAAGAGGAAAGGGAAGATAAAATGCGACTCAAATTGGATGCCACGGCCAACGATTTGTCAGAGATAAAGGCGGGATTCGATGATATGGCTCAAAAACTGAAGGCAATCACACTTTATATGAGAGAAATCCAAGAAGAGTTGGGCCTTGGAAGATGGGGACAAGGAGAGAGACGCCAACCGGAGGAAGGACCCAACCTAGGACAAGATGAAATGCAACAAAGTCCGCGAGAACGAGACCCACAGGGCTCAAGTTAGACTTCAGTGGTTGTTTGTGAATGAAATGGATTAGATTGAGGTCTTAAGTTGGTGTCATGGGCTCTGGAGAAAGGTTAGCATACTCAACCGCATCGCGTGTGGAGGTTATACTATGATGCCAAGGAAAGACAGATTCGTGTTAGTATTGGAACTTTGGAGGGTGTTGGTTGGAAGGAATATTGAAATACAACTCCATTTTCTCAGATCTCGGTAAGCACATGAATAATGGATGAAAGGTGATTCAAACTAACTAGGTACACATCAAGACAAACAGTGAGTGGTTGAGTGTTACCGACGAGGCACGACAACCGATGACCCATAGAACGTGTCCTATTCCAACTCCCTCAAAAGGACCACGGGTAAAGAGGCCATATGCAGGAGGCCTATCCAAGTAAACGGATCCGACAAAATAGATCGGAAGTTCTTGAAACCAAGGCAAACCTCCGGAGTGTCCTCACCAAAAGTGATGTACTTCCTAACCAACATTGCTTGCAAGATACAGAAGAAAACAAAGAGAATAGTGACAGGGTGGCATTTCTGTGATCTGCAAGGCTTCCTCACGGTTTCGCATGGCATCGATGCCGTCTTTGATGCTGATATAGTGATGGCAGCCAGAACAGTTCCTCCAAGAAGCATATAGTTCAGGGTAATGCCGGTCAGGGAAGTCTGATGTCGAATGAATTTTCCTGTTGTGATAAAGGCGACGAAGCCTGGCTCAAGAAGACTGAGTAGGATAGCTAGCATAACTCCAGGAGTCCCGTGAAGCTTTGTAGCGGCCAGAGGAACGATGTTCCGTCGATATCGGAGCTGGATCACAAGACATGCCGACAGTGAAAGCCGTGCAGCCTCTGGCAGGCTCAGCATATCAAATATCAGGAGCGTCATCAAGATGGTGAATGTAACGGCATGTCCTCGAGCCATCTCTATGTGTTTCTTTATGAAAGTGTCGTTTAGAGGCTGCTTCTTATCACGAGTTGCTTCTGCATCCTTGGCTGAGTAGTATTGAGCTACTCTGGCAAGAGCAAAGAACAGAGGAATGTTAACCTCTGTCGATGCCAGAATTGTATCACGGTCCGAGTAGTTGGAGAATTTGGTGGTAATTGAGATCCAAATGCCCGTCAGAATTGTCCCAAATGGAACGTAAGAACATCCCCATGGATTAGACTGGCAGACATGGTACGGATATACGATCCTAGCAATGAGAGCTCCCGATAAGCCAACAGAGACTGCAATAAGGCCGTGGAATGAAAGTCGATGTGTTTCCAAAGGTTTCAAAGGACGATCAAGGAAGATTCCGTATAGGAACAAAGTCGACAATAAGGTGACACCACAAGCGACTGCCAGGAAAGAATGCGAGACAGGCACGGTAACCCGACAACAGTACGTGACTTTGTACTGCTCAGGGTCGAGTTTAATGATTCCCAGCCGTCTCAGATTGAGAAACGCACAGTAGGCCGAGTAGCACCCAAAGAGCAAGACCGCAAGGGCCCACACCCAATCTGCAAGATTGTAGGGGTCTGTAAGGACTTGAGTAAGGGTGTAAAAAGCGCCCCCTATGCGACAGAAAATAAGGATCAAAGTAGATCCCAAAGAGACGTAGTACATCAACCGAGATGTCTTCAAGTGATAGCCTGCCATTCGCAAGATCATGACAGATCCTGGTCCGATGTCACCGACTAGTGACGCAAAAAATATATACAGAGGCTTGATCTGGTGTATTAGTGGTGAGAGAATGATGTTAGATGTTGCAAGGAGGCATAGAATATGGTGTATAAACAGCTCAAGGGAGTAGAACCGTATCAATGGGAGTTCGTTGGACCACACTGCGAGTTGCGATACGACACAAACTTGGCCTGCGGTGTTCAGGGGTTGATTGACTCCCCATTCTGTTGTTCGCGCGGCTTGAGCGCACGCTGGGAGAGAAATGGTAAGGCCGAAAGCCATGCGGACAATCACAAGTATGAGTGGACAGAGCTTCCGCAATTCATCTTGGCTCTTGAGTTGCTGATGAATTGTTGGTGCATACTTGCGTAGGAGGGAATTGACGAGGAAGAAAGCATGCCAGTAGACAACACTGGACATAAGAAACCCGGAGAGAATCACTGGACCATTGAGGTGCTCCATCGATATTGATGACATTTTTCTGTCAGAGCGTGCTTTTCAAGAGATTCTAACATCCACAAAGATTATAGAAGAGAAAGTCAATTACACCTCGTAGACGAGTGTTTTTAACCTTTGAATATTGAAAAGCCCTTAAAGCTTGCGTGTTATCACCATGTGATACCTATTGGTTGATCACCGTGAGCACCGCCATGGGTACAAAGTCTATCAATGGTGAGTCCGTTGCAGCAATTCCGAACTTGTTTCTTTTCAATAATGGCAGACAAAATGACTGAAGAAGTCGAGGCTGGACTCGTGCCTGTCGTCTCCCACGAACACGAGAAAGAGCCTAAGAAATGGCGTACGTTCAGTATCTTGGTTATCATCAACGCGGTTTCTCTTGTTCAAGCGTTCGATGCAACGTGCATCTGCGTCGTGCTTCCTGTAAGGGACTCCCGAACTTGCGAAGTTATCGCTAACACAAGTGCAGGCACTTGCTAGAGAACTCAATGCTTCGTTCTCCGAAAGTCTGAGTATGGGCTCGGCGTTCCTACTAGCAACAGCTATATCCCAGCCCATCTTTGCCGAACTCTCCCATGTCGTCGGTCGAAGACCAGCATACCTCGCATCCCTAGTGGTTTTCATTCTAGGAACGATTCTATGCGGTGCTGCAAACAGTAGCTTAATGCTTCTCGCAGGTAGAGTCGTGCAAGGAGTTGGATCTGGTGGACCGGCGGCTCTGTCAGGCTTGATACTCACTGATATGTTCCCGATTCGCGAGCGTTCGCGATGGGTGGCGTATCAGAATATCACTTGGGCTTTTGGAACGATTGCTGGGCCTCTTGTTGGAGGTGCTGTTGTTGAGAACAAAGACTCCCATTGGGTATGTCCTTGGGTTCCATTAATGGCAATATCTAACCGACCATAACAGAGATGGATCTTCTGGTGTACCCTTCCGTTCCTTGGAAGCAGCCTGATAGGCGCGATGTTTCTTCTGGGATATGACAAAGACCAACGCAATATTCGTTTCATCAAGAATCTCGACTGGATTGGTATCCTGCTATACATGGTCTCCTCTGTCTGCCTTCTCGTCCCACTGAGCTGGGGTGGTTCTCGATTTCCCTGGAAATCAGCCGCGGTTATCGTTCCTCTAGTCATTTCAATTGTTGCATTCATAGGCCTGGGGCTCTACGAGAGAATAGCAGAGAGACCGATGTTTCGCAAAAGCATGTTCCGATATCGATCGACAGTTGTCCAGTTTGTCAACGCAACAATCCACGGCATCCTTATGTGGATGGTGCTATACTATCTTGCCGTCTATTTTCTCGGTATCAGACGCCAGTCTCCTCTTATGACTGGCGTTTGGGCACTTCCAGCTACTGTTACGGTTGCTCCTATGGCGGCTATGGTGGGATTTGTAGCGTACAAGACAGGAAGATACCAAAGCTTCATGGTTGGCAGCTGGAGTCTTATGGTCGCCATCTTTGGAGTCATGACAATCCTGGACAAGGACACTCCAACAGCGGCGATTGTGGTAATCACCTTGTTTGTGGGTATCGCAATGGGTCTACTTATTCCGGTCATGTCCATCGGAGTACAAGCCACAGTCGCAGAGGACGATGTTGGGCATGCCATTAGCATGATCTATGTTCTGAGAACAATGGGCCAATGCTTGGGAATTGCCATTGGAATCGCTGTCTTCTCTGTTCAACTGACGAAAGAGCTCGAAAAGACGGGTCTAGACAAAACACAGATTAGCGACGCAATGAGGATGATCAAAGTCTCCATCGAGCAAGGCGGTCTTGAACAACAACAAGAACCCATGATGGATGCCGTGGCGGCATCACTTCAACGTCTCTGGATGACAGGCAGCATCTTGGCCGGTCTGGCCCTAATCCTATGTCTATTCGCAAGGTGCCCAAGACTTCCAGAGGATACGGATGCGGATGCCCAAGACAAGGAAGAGTCGAGACCGGAAAGTGGTTTCAGGGATACAGCGATAGGCCGGGTTTGGTATTGTTACCCAAACATGACTAAGACTTAGCGGAGCAATATCAATAGGGCTCCGATGCTATGGTTACCTCGAAAAGGCAATGCGGAGGTTGGTTTGTTGGTGATGCCCAGCATATACCCCTTGCTTTAGCCGCGATATCAATGGAGTCCCAAGGCAGTGGGAAGCAAAGCCAAGGGTTCGAGATGAGTCTTGTCGATCGTTTAAGCACGCTCCCAAGGATTAAAGCCCAAGTCCATGCCTCTATTATCCATTCCCCTGTTGTCTTAACCGAACAACGAGATTAAGCAGATCCAATCACAGTATCAGGTAAAGCTCAAGGAATTCGCCTATTCGCTGCCAATACAAAAATCCTGCTGGGGTCGACGGTTTCACGGGTCGACCTCCGACAGCGGTTTAGATAGTGGTCGCGGGGGTCATGGGTTGAAAGCCCCGGTGCAGGTCGGTAAATATCATCAGATTGGGGTGATGGATGGTCAAGCATTTATCGACGCTGGGATGATGGATTTAGGCTAAAGAGGTTTGGGATGTGAATTGTTTACGGAATACGGAGTATTAGGAATGTCTGGGGAGAACTACAAATTTAATATGGCAATTGAAAACGGTGGAAATGTTTCCTTGTGTTGTGTCTCATATTTTCCCTCTGCGAGTGCGGTGTTGTGTTGGATAGAGCCAGGAATGAATTCATTAGGTCGCCAAAGCAATTAGCTGTGAGATTCTGTGCACATCGAGATCATCCACAGCAACTATAGGAGCCATGTACTAGCAAACGGTCACCGTTTAAAAATCATGAAATAATCCACCGTTTAAACAAATCAAATAAATTAATAAAATGAAATGAATTATTATCATTTGTCTATTAAATCGATGGGCATCCATCCATCAATATCATGCCTGCTTTGACCTTCTAGAAGGACTACCATCCCCTGTCTGTCACTTTCAGGGGTCACCCCGGCGCCGGAAGACGACCCGGGGGGGAGGGGGCAAACCTGAGTCGGGAACAGATGAGAAGGCATAAACATGGGATGAATGGGCTTGGACATGGGGGTCATGGCGCACGTGTGAGTGTGTCTGGTCTCCGGGAGCGCCGCGGCCCTGATATGAAGTCAAACTATGCTAACAAGGTTGACCGAGATGATTGATATATTTAGTTGTTTCATATCAAGGACATTTTTTTAAGTGATACAACAGTTATGCTTGACAAAGGAATATTAGGGGCGTGCCTTATTGAAGCTTTCAGTCAAATATTTACCTTTCAAAAGCCATAGCCCAAATCAAATCTGACAACTAAGTCAATTATGCTCTGATGATCTGACCTGAACTGACTCTCCCGAGTTTCACAATACACTAACTGACCACGGATCTCATCCCCGTCCAGCCACAATCAGGTCCCGTGATGGACGGGTGACGGTCCGTGGCGCGTCTGTCCGTTGATCTATGTACATTCAGGGCTGATTTCAAACGCCTCTTTGATTCATTACTCAGGTCAATGGGGAGTGAAACAAACAACACGCAAACTAGCAAATGTCAGTCACGTTCTAAATTTCTCCTGTCAAAGGGCGTTAGGGGTAAGGCCGTGTTTGTTTCTATTTCCCTCATGTGGCATCATTTACGGAGTAGAGCGGGGGAAATGCCAGAAATACATACACCCTGACAACTCAGCTTAAAGCTAGAACATGTCCTGTGATGTTTTTTACCAGGGTCCATCCATGATTCGGTGGACTGTGGGGTAAACTGGTACGCCATGGCATTGGCTATCGAATCATTCCATTGTTTGGCGATGGCTTCAAGCACGGCACATTGTGTGCTGATACGGCATTGACATTGGTTAATTGACGGTCAATCATCTTACGATACGGTACCTGCCTTCGTTTGCCTTCCTGTCCTCTTACACTGAGAGAATTACTACGTGGTAAGAAAACACAATTTGACATGCCCAAACAAGTTAACATCAACTATCTGTATATCCTCACACATGACCAGATCTGCCCAAACACATTGTGATTGTTATCTACCTTATCAAATTATCTCACAACATCCCACGCTGCTGTCAACCATCCCACCCACATCAACCTTTAACACATCCGATGTCGCCAATGTCAGTGATAGATAACTTGAGCACTTTGTCCGATGTCGCTGAGAAAACGCCTGTTTTGCAGCCTCGCTTCACATGCCAGCAATAGTTCGCAGCATGCATGTATGTGGTTGCAGCATTAGAGCACATTTCCTACAGCATTTAGAGAATGATGAAGAATTGCGTGACCTTCAACGATGAGTCCGAGTTGATTGAATACACGCCCCGAACGCTCTGCCTCTCCAATCATAGTTACATATATATAACCAAAGCGGAAGGGTGGGAAACACCGGTTTGTCGTCATTTACATCATATATATTTTTGAAGCTTCCACACAAAGGTCAAAGCAAAAGACTCGATGCACTTGGGGAACACTGCAGTGTCTCACTGCATCTTGGACCATTGCTCCAGTAGAGAGCTCCTTCTGAGAAATTCGTCAAATAATCATGCTTACCCGTCATTCTGACTGGATGCAGAAGAAACCAATCAACATTTTAATCCTTATTTTTATTCGTCTTTATTCACCCCAACGTAATAACTACCTACCAATAATAAACCTCCCACCAATGGCCCCCACAGACCCACAGACACCTCGTAACTCAATGTGCCACTCCATTGTGGTGCCTTCAAATCATATCCTGCCGACAGCGAGATGCTGACGGGAATAGAACCAGAACTCACACAAAGGGGGCTGCCTAACCCCCACTCCATACACGTTTCACATGTCCAAGGCTGGGTGCTCTTATTTACGAAACAGCGACATTTATTCAGTTGCTGTGGTTGCAGATCTTCAATCCGTGTGAATTCGGGCGGCTCGTAACCGCTGAGAAAGGCAAAGTAGACCAGTGGCAATGAGCATTATTGTTCAGCTGATCTGGGGTTACATTCAAGCTGACAACTAATGGACACCCAGAAACCTTCAGCCTGGCGCCTCTCAGCTGTGACAAAGGGCCGCCAAGCAAGACCTATTCTTTGGCTGCAGAGCCACCAATCCTCTTATACTTCCTCGAATCTTTTTTTGAAAGAAGGATTTTATTTCTTTCGCCTTGCCCCCCCTCCCAGAATCTGCCTTTTTTGCGTATTAGATACCGACCACAGAACCTGCAAGCTTCAACCGCTGAAGAGTAGTTTTGCTCACGACTACACCAGCCGCAGATGATACGGTTGGCCCATTCATTAATGTGATCTTCCTGGCTATCATGGCACCTATCGCAGGGATGAACCCGGCTGCAGCATGAGAAACGAAACCATCGGTAGGACTTTCGGTAGTGTGAGCATGCGCCTTTGTTTGGGAGTTGCTCTCCCGCGTGAAGTCCTAGCTTCTCCTGCTTTCGCCGCGGCCCTGCGGTAGGCGGAGGACGAGATCCAGGAGTAATTAAGAGAAATTTAACTTCGGGAATCTTGAAAGTGAAATGCCCGTGACAGTCTCGACAAACGTTGGTAACGGACGAGCCCCGTACTGAAACAAGGCCAGGAGCTGGAGTAGAGCATCTTTCGCAGATTGGAACAAAGGTGCTGGGAAGCATATCTGCCACTTTGCATCCAGCAAGGTCAAGGAAGCCAGCCCTCGTAGAATACTCGTGAATTAGTGTAGGGCGATACTTGACAACAAACGGTGTGGCACACTTCTTGCAGCTAGATGTCTTCTCGACATCAGGCTTTAGACCTGTGACCTCATTGACTGTCTTACATCGCTCACACTTGACGCTGATGCCCAAAATAGAGAGCTGAAGTATTTCAATACCATGCAACTCAATCGAAGGGAACGACAGCATGGTGCCACGCTCAGGGGTTTCACCTGGCATGGAGACTTGCGGTTCCCTTTCTTCCTTTTCCAACACAGCACCCCCCTCATCGGTATCATCAGAGCTGGGACTGTCTTCGGATTCATCTCCATCGACATAGCCCCACTCAGGAGGCCGCGGGATTACCTGAATGTGGCTGTTCTCAGACTTTGAATATGTTTCCTTCGCAACTTGAGGCTGGTCTTCAGGTACCGGAGCCGCTGGTTCATCCTTGGGTGCCTGTGCTTGTGCCAGCTTGGCTAGTTTGTGTATGTTTTGTGCGAGGTAGTTGAGATGACTCATGAGAGACATCTGTTGTTGCAAAGCTGCCTTTTCACAGAAGAGATCCTCCACAGGCTCTGCATCTTCAGGCTCGACATTATTGAGCTGAATGCGAAGGTTCTGCAGAGGGTACATCAACGGAATGATTAGGTGAAGACTCCTGACAGATTGCAGCCCTGGCGGAAGCTCTGAGCGCTTCTGTGGCTGTATTAGGAGTTTATACACAACGCCATCAGGGGAACGACGATATTCAGGTGTCCTCTTCATACGTGCCTCGAGCTGGCGAATCTCAAGAGCACGTCGCTCCTTTGCAGCAGCAATTTCGTCTCTTGTGTACGACGGTTCTGGAACATATGTAAAAGCCGCCGGAGCAGGTTTTGGCGGAGCTGACTCAGACGCCTGCGCCGGCTCGTTTGTTTGAGGTTTTTGTGCTTCCACATGCCTCGTGTCTTTGAAAGTCACGAGCTTGACTGTCTCGGCCTTTTGCTCAGACAGAAACTTTTCCAGATTCTTGTCCAACTCTCTTGTGTGAGCGAGCAACGTAGCCCCGGGACTCTCCTCCACGAGTCCATCCCATCCTCTCTCGATGTTGATGCCGAAACCCCTCGGGATGTCCTTGTTCCTTACATGCAGCACCGGCTTCTCATCCGGATACGCCTGCGGGACACGGACATCGCACTCGAGGGCAGTCAATTCAAACGGAAAGTCAGGATCCGAGGGTTTTATCTTGAACAGCAGTGAAGTTGCACCGTCTGGGGTGGTGGTCTCCTTTGGCGAATACCGGCATATCAATTGTTGAATCTGATATGTCCTAGGGTCCTGAGCCTGGGACTCTGGCACAGGTTTGGGGACGACTCGGGATGACGAGGCTTCAGCCACAGCTTGTTTACGGGTCCGTGGTGAATCCGACTTGTTGGTAGAGATCATGATGTTTTTAGAAGGGGGCTGTTGCTGACTAGTTGATAGAGGTATTTTGGTGGTGATTGGAGTTGAAAAACAGCGATTTGAACCCAAACGCCGCGCAAACAAGGAATAGTGGCTTACAGCCTTAGATCAATGGCTCCGATGGGCAGTTGAGAAATCAATGAACAGGAATCACGGGATGTTGATGTTTTTATTGTTATGTTGTTGATGTAGTGGCGAGCTTCTCCACTGTCTGGAGCCTGTTTACGTGAGCAGAATGAAATCTATTCTCAAATTGGAGATGACTCACGATGCGCCAACTTCCACATGAGGACATCTTAGCTGAAGCTGCTAACTCCCAATTCGTCGGTTTAGATATTTATTACAGTTGACTCATAATCTATTTTGCTTGACTTGGAGAATTCATGATGACTCAAACTTGATGGTATCATCAAAGTGAAACTAGCTTCATGTAGTTCAGTAGCCCAGCTACGCGAGCTAATTCCAATCTCACCGAAGCCAATAGCTGGTTGAAGAGTCGCTAATTAATTAATGAAGTCTTCGAGTCAAAATTAAGCTTTATTGAGGTCAAAAATATCTTATTGGCTCGATTTATTAAACCTGCGTATTCATGAAACTCCAATACGGTCATGCTTGGCGAGACTGCTTTGGCACCGTTCAAGAACAAAGACAGGCACAGGAAGCACACACCAATGAATTTTAACTCATCCAAGATGGAGCAGACAAAGGCTTCTCTTCCAGGGGAAACCGTGAGGATCCAACTACATCAGCCCTTGGCATTCGGACTTTGCCTGTCAATGTCAAAGCTAGCCACCTGTATTACCTAAACATTGAACCAGTTTGGCTGTACAAGACGTTCCACGAGGACGACACTCGCATAAGCCGGGGCAATGTTTGTTTGACTCGAAGGAAGTGATAGAAAGAGTTCTGCTGCTGTCTTACACAGGAGAAAAGCAAATTATCGCCTTTCCCTAAGATGACCCCGCATCGAAGATCGAGTTTGCTTGGGTTTGCTGCTTGCACATGGGGAATGACTCGATGCATGAAGCCGCCCGGAAGAGTGTCCGTTTGGGTACTTGTCTTTCGTGGAGGATGGGACAAGATTATTGGAGCAAACCTCAAAAGTTCATAATATGAATGAGAGATGAGAGAACATGACATCCATGACATACCAATTTGGGGCGGTCACGGGGGTTCAGCTGTGGCTGACAGACAGATCGACATCGGTGAAGCGGGATGTTGGATCATACATGGATAATAGTCCTCGGGAGTCATCAGCAGGGGTTTAGGCTAAAATCATGTACGTATGTGGGCATGCTACAAGCCGTGGTGGCTGAGATCTATCACAAGTCTATTAGTGATAGCTTGGCCAATGTACATACGAATCGATTCATGAGAAGGGTAGGGCTTGTGACGCTGCCCGATAATCTCGAGATGAGCCGTTGTGAGAGCCTGAAACCAAATCAGACGATGAAAATCAGGGAGTATTGTAGGTAAATGTGATAAATATGGTTATATCACACTACGAGGCAGTGATCGTGGCACCAAAGAAGGCCATCAGCGAAACTTGGTTTTGATCTGGTGAGCATCCGATGAAAACGTGGCTATTTGACCGCAACAAAGAAGCAGCAAAAGGGAAAAAAAGAAATGAGAAATCGTTAGCTTGATCAATTGACATTGACACTTGACAGTGTGCATTGATGGGGTCCGACTTGGTCATTATGTTGCATCGCATGTAGGACAAAGCAAGCCATCATTATGATAATGGAAGTTACTTGGTTGATGGATGTATCCTTGATGTAATGCAATATCTGAAAATTTCTTTTTCCTTCTTCAAAAACGGCTCGTCGCATATAGGGCGTCGTTTGTTGACCTGTGATAGGCAAACAGAAGGGCGAGAGAGTGCAGCAAGCGGGTTGAAACATGGAAATGGATGACCTTTGTTGGTTTTTGGTGTTGTGGTTTTTGAGAGTCAGTCAAGCAGGTAAAGTTGAGTTGAGCTGATGATGGGTGTCTCATGTAAGCCCGGGGAAGAAGCAGAGACACCCATCTTTATTACAGGCCTCTTTATTATTAGAGATGGTGGGAGGGAGTGTGCGTCTTAAGGGTGAAAGTGAAATTGCCGAGACGTGCGTTGTCCTTTCATTGCTTGCTGTGTGAGGGAGTGCGTAGGAGTGGAGGTCTGGGGGATGAGTTGTTCATTGGGACCAGATGACCCAGAGGCCTGTTACAGCGACCACAGCGGACGGCGGTGAGGTGAGTTCCATTGAGACCCGGGAAATCGGTGCTGTCAACCGTTTTAAATGCGTAAATCAAATAATCAAAGGAAAGAAAATTATTTATTGGCTGGCATTTAATTATTTTATCTCCAACGGCAGTCGATACGGTTCGAACGGTAGATCTAATTCACCGCATCCTCAACCACCTGGTTGCTAACTTGGGGATTCAACCATCTATCATCGCCAGTTTATAGATCGTATTGCTTTCCTAGTGGAGAACAGGCTTCCTGCAAGTTAACTGAGTAACGACTCTGCCTTATGGATACCATAACGGACTCACACTCAGAAAATCAATTAATTAATTAACTAAATAATTATTCTCATTATTCACCATCTTGAATTGTTAAATCCCCACGCACGCCCACTCATCACTTAACTTACATGCTTGCCAGATGGCGTGCATCAACCTCACAGTCATGCAACGCAACACCAAGCAAGCCCTCAACTGACTCACATGCACCCCTCAGTGGCAATGGCGTTCCAGTCATCTCCCAGTCTCATCTCACAGTGAGCATAATCATCCTCATCCTCAGAACATCGGTGAAGACATTTTGGGCAAACACACTTCCCACCGACGGACGGGCCGCTCCTCTCCCTGGTAAGTACGAACGGGCGTCGTGGACCGGGTTGGTCAACGATAGCTGAGATGAGATGAATACAACATACGATCCAATAGTTGCGATACACACATTGAAATGCGGCTGGTGGGTGGCAGTGTGCGACGCTTCGCCGCTGTGGCTGCTGAGGCAATGCTGCTAACTTGAACTCACATGTCTTACAAATCCTGGATGATAATGAGACCGTAACGAACTGATCCTTGAACGTATGTTTACGCTCACTAATGATCTCAGCCGAGATAAAATAAAAACATTATCTTTTGCGTGACCATGCCCATGAGGCCCCACGTCAACCGACAACAACTCAGCCAGGATCTGTCTGAGTACACTTTTTTGTCTCACACGCCTTTCGATCATGGGGAATCCCTCCCTCTGTTGATATCGAGATATCATCATGTGGTGTTTTGAGGCGTAAAACAACACGTACGAGAATTTGCAACTGCTTCATGCCCTGTGAATGCCCTCACCTCGTGCCCTCCAATATGACCTCGGCTCCGAATGCCTTGTTCCTTGTGCCGATCCCTTTCCCCGCGCCGGAACTTGACGTCATATTCCAAGACCACTAAAATCAGGGGTCTTTTAGGGTTGTCCTTGGGATCTTGTTAGCTTGTTTCTCGAGGTGACGAAGAATAAGACGAGCTGGATAACTCTAAATATTATCATCTCAGCTGAGGCATCATGTAAGGAACTCAGATGCTCCTAGATAACGCCATGTTCTTTTGGTTGTGCTCATTTCAATCAAGGTAAGTCTGATCCTTCAGCCCTTCGCTGATTGGCTGTCGTATACATCGTTTTCTCTACTCCGTAAGCTCGTCGCATTCATCGCATCCAACGCGTCAACCAGGGCAGTCCAGTAGCCAACCAGAATCTTTCTAGGTTCCAGGAAGAGCATCTAAACACTCTAAAATGGGATATCTTCATGCTTGGCAACGTATTCGTCGCTTTGAAAAATAATAAACTGCGTGGCCTCGATATCATGAATCGTATATAGAATCGATGGTATTGAAGAGATGAAGGATAGTTAGAGCAGAGCAAGTCAACAATTCACACAAATCCATCACAACCTATCCCATCTTCAAGATATTTCAACAGCAAATCACCATGGCAAACAAAGAGTCCATCTGGATGTACAATCCATCCTTTGCACTTGCCGTGCTTGGTGCTGTTGTCTATGGCACCATCTTCCTTGGCATTGCGTATCTCACCCTCATCAAGTATCGAGCTTGGTACTTCATCGTCGTCGTTGTAGGTGCGGCTGTCGAAGTCGCCGCCTATAGTCTTAGAGTCTATTCCGTTAAAAACCAATCCGAAATAGTGAGTTGATACACCAACAACTGTCCCTTGCCTAACTCACACGATAGACCCCCTTTGTTTTGACGCTGACCTACACTGTCCTTGCCCCCGTCCTCATCGCAGCTGGAAACTACCTCCTCATCAGCCGCCTGATTCTCGCTGTTCTTCCTCCTTCCCGCCATCGTATTCTTAAAATTCCAGGTCGTCGACTCACCCCTATCTTTGTCGCCTGCGATGTTATTGCTTTCCTTATTCAAGGCAGTGGCTCCGGTATCGCAAGTTCGGACAACTGGCAAGGCAAGATGGAAAAGATTGGAGTCAACATCCTCATAGTTGGACTGGTATTCCAACTTGTTGCCTTTTCCCTTTTCCTCTGTGTTTTCCGACGCTTTCACATTCTTGCCGATCGTATGGCCGTCGAAGAAGCACCTAAGGGATGGCAAAAGGTGGTGTTTGCAGTTTACATCTCGAGCATCTTGATCATGGTAAGTCCCCTTGGCACTCTATAACATAAACTAACTTGATAGGTTCGTTGCATCTTTCGTGTCGTCGAGTTTGCTGGCGGGAAAGACAGTTACGCATTCAGCCATGAATGGCTCTTCTGGGTCTTTGAGAGTTTGCCAATGGTTGGTGCCATTGGTGTCTTTTGTATCTACCACCCAAGTCGATATCTGGGAATTCATGGTGCCAAGGCCAAGGCCGTTGGAACTGGCGATAGTGTTGAGCTAGCTATGAGACAAAAGTAGTCTTGTCCGCCAAATGATCAAGAAGCTGGCAGATATACGGGGAAGTGCCTGAGCTGGAGAGGGTATCTGGTTGTGGTGGAATTATAGCATAGGCGTGCTGAGAATGGGATAGACGTTATGGACTAGATTTCTTTGGTTACAAGTTCCGTCGTTTATAGATATTGTTTCTTCCATCAGTTATAAATTAGTTATTACCTTATAGCTAAAGATATTGTCTCGCCTTCCGGCAAGACAGCTCTACCGCGGCTCAAGAAGAAAGGCTTCCAAACCTGATCCTCATCATCAAATGAGTAATTCAGGCTATTGATGAATTTCAAGGGCCACTCGCCATACTCATAATACTCAACAGGAAGCTTCCTCAGAATCTGCTGAACCCAGATCTTGGACATGGCCTTTCTGCAATGATATCCTTTCTTCCCTACCACAGATCTTTTGTTATTTTCAAGTTCTTTTCGACTCATGACAAATTCAAGGACGAGTAAGTGCATTATAACCAGCTGCGAGGCGTGATTATTGGTGTCGACAAATGATGCAAAGTCATTGCTGTTAAGATTGCCGAGGCAATCATACAGGAAGGTGAGTTCATGGTAGCCTAAGAATCAGTACGGAATAACTTGAAAGGGTATGATAGACAAACTTTCAGCAGGATTTGTTGACGCTAGGGTTGCAATTCTTTGCATGTGTGCGATATACTGAAGCTCAGCAACGCTGTAGCACAGCGGACCAAGTCTTTGGACACTCTGACAGAATCCCTCAGCAATCATTTTGTCCAGGTAATAGTTTGATGCTTCATCAACTTGGATAAGTTCCTTGACTCTTTCGAGATAACTCACTCGTCCGAATGTTTTGAAGATGCCGTCATCCATATCGACTTTGGACTGTGTGCCAACAAGCCAGCCTGAAATAATGAGCATATGCAATAGGCTTTGAGGGTAAACTCACAGCCTCGGACCATTGTGAGGAAGTCTATGAGTCCGTCATCCATATACGCAGATTGAAAGGTCAGGTTAAGCATAGCCCCAAATGCCGCTTCAGCATCTCGGTTGGTGAGACCAGGCTTTGCAAGGTGCTTATTTAAGGCCCTGATTGCAATAACACGGTGTTTCAAGGCCGCCTTTTCATATCCAGAAGGTGTCAATAAACCTAGATGAGATGCTCCAAGGCCAATCATCGAGTGCAATAAGAAGTCATACTGGAACGAAGATTAGTCATACCGTCTCTCAACTCTGAGATCTGACTGACCTCGTGTGAAAGTTGCGAAGCTTGCTGCCACACAGTGAACCCATCAACAGGGAGAGGAGGATACGCTTCGAAGAGAAAATGCCGAAAGAAGTTGAGGTCATTGCAATCGAACATAATGGGGTCAGTCCGTAATGGTCTTGAGATGACAGCCTTTGAGCTTTGGCCACTGGGCGTAGACTTGTTCAAGTATTCGCACTCTAGGCCTAGTCGTTGACACGCGCCGCATTCCGGTGTAATTAAGTCGCATTTTACTCTTCTTCGCTTACAACTGGAACAGCCTGCTCGAGACTTGGTGTGACCTTTTCGAGGAATGGGACGTCTCTTAGTGATGGCAGTCGAAGTGTCGGTATCTGCCAAGGACCCTGACGAGGCAGATGCCGCATTTTCGGCGAGTTGCATTGGAAATTTGGGCTCAGGGTTACTACAGTTGATATCGGGCTTTGAAGATGAAATTCATTGACAGAATTATCAGTAGTTAAGGCACCGAGTAGTTACGGGATAGTTAGATTACATTCGTGCGTAAGCCAAGGGACATAGAATTCCTCCGACCCCCCTGTCGATATAGGATTATAGGGTATCCAATCACAAATGCCCAACAAGCCGATCAACTTGGTCACGACAACAAGCATCAAATATGAGGAATATACAGAACTTTTTGATTATACATACATGGATATCAGCTACCTGCATAACCAGTCCTCAATCATGTCAAGATTGACAAGCATGTGTTCATTCATTGCTTATCTATCTTCCTCTAAAAATCGTTGTCATCAGCTCCTGACACAATAACGTTGTTGACCTTCAGGACCATGCGACATAATTGTGTGGCAAGCTGAAGCTGCTGCTTCTTGCCGATAAGAGGGTCAATGACAAAGGCGTCCTTCATGTTATTGTTTCCACGTCCCATGCAGTCGACACCAAGCTTTCCTCGGCCCTCAGGGCCAGCCTTGACCTGCTGACTCTTGACCTCTGCAAGAGTAGCAATGGGGTTGAGACCACTGTTCTCGGCCAGAGTCATGGGGACAGTGTCGAGAGCCTCGGAGAAGGCCCGCATAGCGTATTGCTCGAGACCAGGTGTTTTGACAGCCTCGTCCTCAACAGCCAGAGAGCAAGCAATCTCAGCAGCACCACCACCGTAAACGACACGGTTGTCGCGGACGAGGTTTCGCACCACGCAAAGGGCATCGTGCAGCGATCGCTTGGCCTCATCGATGATCTAGATATGTTAGCATTGTTCTCAACCATGTCATTTCTTCAGACTCACCATCTTGTTGCTGCCTCGGACAAAGACTGTGACAGCTCGGGTGTTGGCGCACTCCTCAATAACAAGCATCTTCTCTCGTGTTGTACCGAACGACATCTCTCGCACAACACCAGCAGTACCCAGCTTCTCCGCAGTCAAATCCTCGAATCTGGGGACAATTCGGCCGTTTGTAGCAATAGCGATCAGCTCAATTTCAGGTCCGCCAACCCATCGGACAGCGGGAAGCTCGTTCTGGAGAAGTAGATGGTTGGCCTCGTCATCGAAACCCCACTGGCAAATAGCCAGGTTGGCACCTGTGTCCTTGATCTGCTGGATCATCTCAATGAACTTCTCCTTCTCGTAGTTCTGCAGCTTCTTGAACTCTTCGACGCTAGTGATATCGAGGTGGTGCTTGGTCTTGGGCTTTGGGGGCTCGAATGCGCAGGTGAGGATGGCAATCTTTGCGTCTCGGACTTCTGAAGGCATCTGAGGGTGGGAAAAGTCCTTATCGACAATGACTCCCTTAACGAGTAGGGTATCCTCGAGAGCTCCTCCGACCTTTCCATCGACCTTGATCAACTCGAAATCGACATCCTTTCGCTCAAGGTCGGCAACGGATAGGACAGCATCAACAGCAATGTTGGCGAACTGATCATGAGATTTGGACACAATCTTGCTGCCTAGACTTGTTCGGGCGACCTTAACGAGGTTGGAAGTCTCCTCGCGCGAGAACTCAATGGTGTCTGAAATTTTATCAAGCTCAGCAACAGCGATATCGCAAGCTTGGTCGTAACCGTCAGCAATTCGAATAGGGTGGATTCCCTTGTCGATAAGATCGGCGGCCTGCTCCAACAGAGCACCAGCGAGAACAACAACACCGGTAGTACCATCACCAATCTCGTCGTCTTGAGACTTGGAAAGCTCGACTAGTAGCTTGGCAACGTGGTTGGTAATCTCCATCTGCTGTAAAATTGTAGCGCCATCGTTCGTCACGGTGATATCTCCGTCGGGGGAGATCAGAATCTTGTCGAGTCCGCGAGGTCCGAGAGATGACTTGACGATGTTCGCGACCGTTCGAGCGGCGAGAATATGGGACTTGACGGCTTCGTTGCCAAACTGGCGCTTCTTCTTCCCCTGACTAGTGGACGTTAGGCGAGGTGAAATCGACGGTGAGGGTTGTAATGGCGATAAACATACTCTCTGACGACAATAAAAGGTCGACCTTGCTCATCCTTCATTACCGCCGCTGTTGTTGTTAGCTGGGAACCACCATCATGGCAAATCGTCGCAAATACCGTTTGACACGTCCAAATCTGTTTCCCCTCGTTAGCTCCTTGCCCCTCGTTAACAAAAGTGTGCGGGACTCACTCAGCGAATCCATATTGACTGCAAGTTGTCCACCCGTGGGGAGCTGTATCCGCAAGAGTAAGGGCGATTACGGCGATGTCGAAAAAGTCCCACGAAATATGGTGGCAGCCTGGAGCTTCAATCGTTTTCTTGATCAAACCTCCCACCTACATTTTCTAAATTTCCCCAGAGGCCTTTCACACCGGCGGAAGCAAGATAGTCCGACATGAGCCCCGCCAGGACTGAGCGTTACCTAGCCTTAGGTACCTAGGTAGGCACCCAGTCATGGTGGGGTCAATCACTATCGTATGCCCCGCCATGTTCTCAGTACCATGCATCATTAGGTAGTCACATCCAAGCTTTCATGGAAACATACTCACTTGAGCACATTTCGAGGAGAACTTAACTTTATTATCTTCTCTATAGAACACCCCAATACCCTCTACTCTTGGCCCTAAGACACTTTCCTCCATCAACATTCTACGACATTTACATCAAACCACTCTTTCGACCCAAACACAGCTTCTACCTTACCGATCCAACGAGACAACATGTCGCGCCATCGAATCGTTCATACGTTCGATACGAATGAAATTGTATCCGAATTTGACGGAGAAGATTACGAGGAGGAAGACGAGAACGAACTCAGTCCAGAGGATCGCCAGGCTATGGAGGATGGAACTGCAGAGGTCCGCCGAGTCCTGGGAACCGAAGCCAACAAAGTCACGAAAGCACAAATTGAGGATGCTTTGTGGCACTACTACTACGATATCGACAAGTCAGTCACATACTTGATGAAGACATTCATTGCTCCGGCCCCCAAACCAGCAAAGAAAGCGCCAGAAGGTATGTCAGTCTCTTTTTGTCCTTCGCAACGCCTCTTTGGGACTGGAGCAGACCATGGCTGTCTGTCAAACGGATATACCTCCGGCATGGATCCTTCACCGGCATATAAAGCTCCCGTATGGAACTTTGGCGATATGCCGTGGTTGAACGTGCCTCAAGAACGCCTGGCTGTCTTCATCGAGCCTGAACGTCCTCGTGGAGGTTTATTGGGAGGAGGCGAGGGTGCTCCCAAAATGTCAAAGCTTCAGGCTCTTGCGGCTGCTAGGAAGAAGAAGACCGAAGAAAAGAAGGAGCTAGAAAGAGCTGAGAAGGGAATCAAAAACCTTTCTATCAATGAGCCACAAAAAGAGAATCAGCCACTTTTGGGAAAAACACGTCACATGGAACCTACGCCGCAGGTCCTATCGCCACTCAGCGAGAAGCCGACGGAGCCTGATGTTACTTCCGACAAGCATCAGCAGGAAGACACCAACTCTACACCCAAGGGGTGGTTTGTTGACGAAGATTTGCCGGTCATTGTGCCTCAAGCTACCCCATCCGCCTTTGCTCAGGCACTTTTTGGATCTGCTCCGGCCACAACCCAGAGGCCCGATGTTTTTGCTATGCCATACACATCCTCCTCATCTTTTGTCGCCCAAGCTTTCGCCGAACCCAGTCCAGATGACGTGGTGCTTGCAGCCCAGGCGAAAGGTTCGAATTTTGCAAGGACGAAATAATGGGCTAATCTAATTCGATTCAGCGGGCAAAAAGCCAGTAGCGAAGGCTACCAAGAAACCACAAAAGGAAAAGGAGAAGGAGGTTTCTGAAGCTGAAAAGGACGTTGCTGGGCTGAAGATTGCCGATGCGCCACCTCCTAAAAGTAAGGGGCTTGATGTTCTCAAGGAGTATGAGAACAGCTCCAACAAAAGAAGTATCAGTTTTGTTGTAGTTGGTAAGTTGAATCCTGGCTCTTTATGTGCAGTGCTGATCAGTCAGGACATGTTGACGCTGGCAAGAGTACATTGATGGGTCGGCTACTGTTGGAACTCAAATTTGTTGAGAAGCACACTATCGATCGGTATCGAAAGCAGGCTGAGAAGTCTGGTAAACAGTCTTTTGCCTTCGCATGGGTAATGGACCAGAGGAGTGAGGAGCGAGAACGGGGTGTCACCATTGACATTGCAACAAATCATTTTGAGACGGAAAAGACCAGTTTCACTATTCTTGACGCACCAGGCCATCGGGACTTTGTTCCCAACATGATTGCAGGTGCCAGCCAAGCTGACTTTGCTATCTTGGTTATCGACGCAAACACCGGAGCCTACGAAAAAGGTCTCAAGGGGCAGACTCGGGAGCATGTGTTGCTCCTGCGAAGTCTGGGTGTCCAGAGACTCGTCATTTCCGTTAACAAGTTGGACATGGTTGGCTGGTCACAAGAGCGTTTTGATGAAATTGCCCAACAGGTCAACGGTTTCCTCGCTGGCCTTGGCTTCCAGCCCAAAAACATTGACTTCATCCCCATATCTGGTCTAAATGGCGACAATCTTGTCCATCGAACAGAAGACTCGGCAGCATCTTGGTATACTGGCCCTACTCTGATCGAGGCTTTAGAGAATTCAGAGCCATCAACGACACGTGCTCTCAAGAAGCCATTTCGAATGTCCATCTCTGAAGTTTTCAGATCGCAATTAGGCACGACGACTATTTCTGGGCGAGTTGACTCTGGCTCTGTTCAGATTGGTGACGCTCTACTAGTTCAGCCAAGCGGAGAGGAGGCATACGTCAAATCTATCATGGTGGATTCAGATATGCAGGACTGGGCTGTTGCTGGGCAAAGTGTCAGTGTTGCTCTTACCAACATCGATCCTATTCACATCCGAGTTGGCGACATGCTCTGCCATACTAAGGATCCTATCCACTGCGGTGACACTTTCACTATGAAGGCCATGGCATTTGAGCATCTCATGCCCATGCCCGTGGACTTACATCGTGGACGGCTGCATTCGGCCGGGCAGATTGTGTCAATCACAGCAACGCTCGATAAGGCCAGCGGAACGATTATGAAGAAGAAGCCTAGAGTTGTGCAGCCTGGTGGCGTTGCGCGCGTTATCATTAAGTTGGCAGCTAAAGTTCCTCTTGAGCCAGGGCAAAGAGTTGTGATACGAAGTGGAGGTGAAACCGTCGCTGCTGGGCTATTAGAGTAATAGTACATACATGAATTGAAAGACAACAAAAGTATTTCTACCGTATTATGTGAACTCACGATGAACTCTTGTCGATAATTGGCATTGCTATTCACCCCATCTCAGATATGGCGGTATTAATGCATATGTTATCCAGTTCTACTGTTGCATAAATAATATTGAGGCCGCCATGAGACACCACAAAAATCCTTCTTTAGTACGAAAAGAAACAGCAAAGCTGAACTCACGACTGGGTTCTAAGGGCGGAGATGGAGCAAAAGGAAGCCTGGCACCGCCAAGAGTTTTCTTTCCAATTATCGAAACCAATATCGCAATCCTAAGGCTCTTATAAATCACCGTGATCCATATACTTAGTTTAATTAAGCTTTTAAAGTTTATTATCTATTGAGTTTTGCATTTTTATCTCCAGATACAGGCATATTATATTAATATCCCCAAAGATTAACAAGCTTGATCTCTGTTGCGTTAGTGCAACGTTAAGGCTCTTCTCGGCTGTCATGTTCCCAGCTTTCACCTGCTGGATACGGGATTCAAACCGCCGACCGTCTTGCTAGATACTAGAGCCAGGTTAGTAATCGGCTTGATATCACTCAAGGGTCGTAAATATACGAATATGGGGATCTCATGTCAAAATATAGAATCATCCGAAACCTTGTCAGAACTGCGCGAGTCTCTCGATGGAGATCACTAGAACCATGTCCGATATTTGCGTATGCAGCAGGTTGTTTCCTTGGGGTCGGAAATTGTTGTGACGGAGATATTCCTTATGACATGTTGAGCTCAGTGAACTAGTAGTGAACGAGGGCTTCTCCACCTTCCAGGTGTTTTGCTAAGCACCCCTGAACGGAGCTCAAGCGGGTTGTGGTTGAAGTTCTCGTCTCGAAGGAATGTTTGCCGTCAACATTCCGTTAAATTTCTGGTCCGTGACTTTGGATATCACTGACCCTCACTTTCAGCAATGCGCACGTTGCTGTTTCTTACTGAAGGCAGGCGTTGTGAACTTCCGTCAGCCTCGCTAGTTTTTCCTGTATTGTAGAACCGTACGCGAGTTGTATAATAAGAGCTATGAGCCCTAAGGAAACACTTGATGTTGTTGCTTGAGGGCAGGTGAATTAAGCCCAGTATGCACGCATGGAAATACCCAATAAAGCAACTTGTTGGGAGAATGCAGACGTGGCTAATAATGCTAAAAGAGAAACACAAGGTGGAGAGAGTATATTGAAGTCGAGAAAAGGTGGCTCAAGAGCAGAAAGCGACGCGAGAACTTGAGGACGAATGTGCGCCCAAGCTCACTCTCTTGAGGCTTGCTACGGATGAGGACCGCGCACCCGATCTGGTCAAAAGCCCACAATGAGGAATAGTCATTTACTTTTAGAGAGAGTTCATGCTATACACCCGTATCAAAGGCTAAATATTCATGTCGAAAGGGCCAACGCTTTATCGGAAATTACTGCCCGAGGCTTTTGTGAATTATAGGTCTTAGATACTCTATTGGCCAAAGCTGCCAAATGTGTGACGACGACATCTTAGAGACATAGAAATAGCCGCATGGGCGTCTCAGTCCCTGCGTGATTCAACATGTCCGCAGACTCAGGGTCCATCTTAATTGCATAACTTAGTTTGGCCAAATTCTTGGCGTGGTTCACCTGGTCTTGCTTATGAATCAGGCTCAAAGCCTTATCTTTTCTCAAGCGGCAGGGCTTGCTGGAGCCCATCCCACCCCTCCCAACCAAATGCAAGCATGTCGGCTGACTTGAGAGCTTTGAATTCAATTTTCTTTTGCGAATATCTTGCTTGCAGGTCAGATCGGATGACCTGGCTTGCTCGACCTTGAAGAGCCCCACCTACCCTAGGTACTTACAGTATCCAAGATGGCGATTTATCGGCGAATAAGATCTAGTGTGTGGCATAAACCAGGGCGCTTTTTCGGTTCAGTTAGCTGATGACACCCTATGGAGGGCAGCTTTGAGCTAGGTTGCCAGGGAAAACGGTCGAATGTCGTATTGTTGAGCGGCTGGTGCATTGAAGCCGCTATTTAGCTGAAACGTGATCGAGCCATTGTTCGAAAAATCTTTTATAGATCCAGAGGAACATTTCAGAATCTTATCTCAACGCGCTCAGTAGGGAGGTACATATGCACATGCATCACCGCAAGGCAATGGCGGCGTACTTAACCCTTCGACTGGCCTATAAATTTTGAGCTGGGATTATTCTACACGGATACGAAAACTGGGAGGTATAAAAATATCTAGTTGGAAATAAGAAACAAGATAAATTGTTAGGGAAAGCCAAACTTGGACATTTCGTTGATCTTGTATAATTACCTATTCCCAGTGACTAAGGACTTCCGTTATAATACTAATAGAGTCAGCTTCTGCGTCGCTGAGGCACCGAATCAACCAGTGATTAGTATTAGCCTACGAGGTTTGATTATACCCCTCTTGATATATATTATACTGGAAATGCCAAACTGATGCCACTACAAGAATGCTGTTCAATAAATAGCTAAGAGAGTTTGAAATATCTTAGAAATTCAGTAGGACAGGGAAAGTCAGAATAGTACACCGTAGTACTATACAGTAAGAAGAACACAATAACTCAGTTATTAAGCACGGCATGACTCATCAAGTTCAGGGCTGGAATAATCGTTCTAGGTAAGCTTTGTTATTCAGAAGCAGTGACCTCATCGGCTACCTAGGTGATAGGTGTTGATTCTGACTTGATACTGTTGCAGGAGAACGAAAGCAGGTCCTATAGATACCTTACCTAGCATCAGGTGACATCAGCGATTTGTTGCTAGAGACCGGCTTGGGGAAAACACCAAGCTCATAACTTCTGCATAAGGAAGGATCTAGAATATCTAAGTCTTTGAATTGTTGGAGTTTTCTCAAGCTGTCCTTGAAAAGGCCAGGTTGGTAAGATTGCCGCGGTTTCGCGGCAATCTTCTGTGGCTGGGCAACGTTTCCATAAACAAAGGTCTAGATGCACCAAGAATGACAAGTACGAGGGCCTTTGTTTGGTTGCTGGAGAATATTAGTCTTGCTTGTCTCATAGTTAGACATTATTGTTCGAGAACAGCGGACTAAGACATGCGGAGATTATCCATGTTAGACGGCCCCGAGAAACAATGCCCCATCTTTTGAGTCCTTGAAAACTACCCTGTATGAGAAGAGGTCAAGTTGATAAACTTGATCTGTAACTAAGGACGAAACCATTGATCTAAAATGATAGAAGTAAGTTCGGGCTTTGCTTTCTGACTAGGCGTCGTGATGTGGCAAACATGTTCCGAAAACCGAGATGATATATCAAGCAAAAAGGCGCAGTGGCAGAGTGGTCTAATGCGATAGACTAGAAATCTATTCTCTTCGGAGGCGTCTGTTCGAATCAGGCCTGCGTCGCTTGAGTACCTTTTTATACGTGCTACTAATTTCCTAATATTCAAATAAGAGAAGGATGCTTTTTTTTTATAATTATTAATAGCACTATTTCTCTTATACTTAGCCTTTTATAATAAGTTATAAGTTTTAGATTTTATAATATTTATAATTTTAGATATAGATTAATATTTATATTTACTTTACTGATATATTCTATACTAAATTTGCATAAATATAACTGCGCGGATTACTGGCCAGTTCTAACATGTAATGACAGCGGAAAAGCCCTGCCTCTATGCCTGAAGCAAGTGAATAAAGTTGAACTAGTGAACGGGTACATTGAATTTCATATGGAGGCGTCTAATAGCTTCAAGCCGATGATGGCCTCGGCTCTTATATTTATTAATGGCCTCCAATTACTCTCTCCCTTGGCAGGGCCGAGACAAACAGCTCTCTTCAGGAACCGTGAGCCTGGCGCACGGCACGACGGCTTCTATCTGACAGGAGAGGTGATTGAAAATCAATTGAAATGCGGCAAGAAGAAAGTTTCCACGATGCCACCAATAATGCCTCGCAATGTTAGTAGAGTGATTTGTGATAAGTCAATTGCCACATGGGAAGAATGTAATTGCCAACGGGAAAGGCTTTGCCTCGGACGGATACAATGGCTATGGGCCAAGGTAAGGTGGAATTGTTGCGAGACATCGGCAAGATCGAGATGTGCACCATGGCTATTGTGGTCAATGAGACAATCCCGTATGTCTTGCCGAGAAACCAAGCAAACAAGGATGCTAAAACGGAAATGTCTCTCAAAGAGTGCAGTGAATGGGCGTGGTTAACCTGACGATCACGCTCCTTTCACCAACTCTTATTTCTCAAGATTGCTACGATCGTCATTCTGGGACGTCATCGCTCAATGATGCGTTCTCGGGATGAAGGCATCTTGCGATCGAAGAGCCACCAAATCATAGAAACTGCACTGGGACTATTGTAATTGATGTCAAATTTGTAAGGAATCTAATTTATAACCTTTCTTGGTAAGTGTAAAGATATAGTTTTTGTAATTGTTCCTGGTCTGGTTCTTGGCCAATCATTTGCTTCAGTCATATCGACAGACTCTTGACATGACACCGTATATCGAATGAGAGCACGATATCAGAATGAAGTGAACACAAAGGGCCGCAACTGGTTGGATCGACCAGGCTTGGCATCCAGGTCCAATGCAAACCTTAAATGACAGTAGCTCTAAGAGCGGATCAAAGGGGGTGTTTGCAGTCCAGATCACGAATAAGCGCAAGCGGTGCCTGGCGATGTTGGCGCGTGTGGCGGCTGGGGCTTGCACGCTTTCACCCAATACAGACGCTAAATGATCAACAACCCCCAGGTCCACAAGATCTTCGCCTAAGATCTCTATCCAGATCGGTGCGGCACGTTCCAGTCGATAGCCTTAATAGTTTAGATCCAAGTACACTAAGACATGGCCCAATCACGACCCAGTGCATGCAGGCCCATCCAGGGCGACATTCTTCGGACCTGACTACCCGCAGAACTACGCTGGGAATGATCGCCACAAAAGTCTCCTGGGAGCATGATGAGCTCCTAGCTCATGACGGCATTCCTGGCTCGTCCAGAACGTCCTGGGACTATCCAGGAGGGAATGCGGACTGGTGGACGAGAACAGCCTACCGTGGAGACAGAAACCAGTGGACCATGGCAACTCTAATGGCGACGAAAACAGACAGGCCGATGAGATGGTGAAGCCACACGATATGGCATGGCCTTGCCGGCTGATCGTGTCCATCTCTTAGGCTCTTATAAACGATCAAGATGCCTCGGAATGAAGTTTGAAAACCTCATACGAACTCTCTCCAACACCCAACTAACCCGCTAGCTGCGTCTCTGGCAACAACTCACACTATGTTGTTGTCACGGGGGCTGCTGGCCTTTACGCTCCTTCTTGCCGCAAAGGCACAAGACGATATCGACATTGACCAAGCCGCAGTCAACATTGCCACGGGATTTGCGGAAACTCTCATTCAACATGCTTACACTACTCTCAACGGAGGCGCTGGAGGTTCTGGTGATGCCAGTGATGCTGGAAACGACGCTGGAAATGGCGGTGGAAACCAAGACCAAGCGTTCGATGCGACTCTCGCAGATGCCACTGTCACTCGGATCATCCAAGGCCAAGTTACTGTTGAAACATATACTCGCCCCGGAGGAATTCTATTCCCTGTCACACTCCTTCCACACCCAAGAATTACTCTTGCGCCTCACAGTGGTGACCCTTACGAAAGGATTATTCAGGCTTACACTGGAGGTAGCGATGCTACTACGAACCAAGAAATCACAATCGCCGAACCCTCGGGAACAAAACCCGGCACGGTTATTGTCGATATTCCTGGTACAGCTTACTCTTCTTTCTCATCGGGCCAGGCCGGCGCGTTGACTATCCCTCCTTCAAACGACAACCCGACGGCCACAATTATTTCAGCATTGCCCACTGGTGTTACCATTACTGGCGAGGCCACAAGGACAATTCCCGCAGCCGGAAACGCCCCTGCGACTGTCGTCATTCAGACCCCATGGGCAGATGTGCCACCAAGCACCCCTGGTGTTGATGATGGCAATGCCGGAGGCACTGTTGGCGGTGCTGGCGATAACGCTGGAAGCAACGCTTGGGGCAGCATATCTAATGTGCTCGTGATTCAAACATATACAGGAACCGAGTACATCACTCAGGAACGAGTCACCACGATTGCTGGCTCAGGAGGTAATCAGGGCACAGTTGTCCAGGTTCCTCAAGGCAACCATAACCCTGGTGGCGCTGTCACAATTCCTCCCAGCGATGGCGGCCATTTCACGACAATTGTCAGGCAGTACACAGGAACTTCTCCTATCTCTACGCCAATTACGACTCTCGTTCCCACCTCTGCTGGCCAAGATGGCACTATTATCATTGAGACGCCCGGTCCTTCAAGCGCATCTGGTAGCGGCGGAAGCCGGGATGGCGATCTGCCCGAAAACCAACCCCAGGTTATTCCTCCCAGCGGAGATAACCCTTACTCGACCATCTTGCGACCCCACGCTGGCTCAGATCCGATCACTGAGCCCGTGACATATACCATTCAGCCATCCGGTACCAACCCCGGAACCGTTATCATTGAGACACCTGCTGTACGTGCTGGTCAGCAGGTGATCACTCTCCCGTCCGATCCCAACAGTGGGTATATCACAATTGTTAGGCAACCCAACAGCGTTATCACTGCGCCCAACACTATTACAATTGCACCCACTGGTGGTCAACCAGGAACGATTATCATCGAGACACCTGCCCCTCAACCTGGCGATGCCGAGATTACAATTCCTCCTGGTCAAGATGGTTCTTTCGTGACCATCATTCAGGGACCTACTGGATCTAATGCTGTTACCACCCCCAATACTATCACCATTACCGGTGCTCCGGGACAGCCAGGAACTATTATCATCCAAACCCCTGTCCCGTCTGGTGTTGCTCAGATCACTCGAGCTCCCGATGATCCTTTCACTATTCCTGCTGGTTCAGGTGGTCAATACGTGACTGTCTTCCGACCTCATAGTGGTGATCCCATTTCGGTTCCGATTACGCTTACCCAACCAGGCCAGAATGGACAGCCAGGCACCATCATCATTGAGACGCCTGTTCCGACTACACCTGCGCCTGGCAGTGGGCCCATCACAATTCCTGCTGGCGGTAACAGCCCTTATGTGACTATCTATAGGCCATATACTGGTAGCCCCATCGACCAACCTGTCACGATCACTATCCCTCCGAACGGTAATCAGCCTGGAACAATCATTGTTGAGACACCTGCTCCCACGCTTCAGACACCCAAAGGCCAGAATGCGTTAACTCCTTCGGATGCGGGTGGTCAACCGATTACCATTCCTCCCAGTAAGGACAACCCATATGTCACAATCTACCGGCCTCATACAGGCGATCCCATCACTGTGCCCATCACGATTACGCAGTCCCCCTCGAACGGACAGCCTGGAACCATTATCATTGAGACTCCAGCTCCTGCAGCTGATACTGTCACTGAATTCCAGACTGAGCCAGGTTCGACTGTGACTGTTCAGCCTGGTACTCCTGGTGGATATACAACTATCTACCGACCGCACACAGGTGACCGGATCTCAGAGCCTATTACTGTCACAACTATTAGTGGTTCAAATGGTCAACCAGGAACCGTCATTATTGAGACACAAGGCCCGATTACCGTTACTACTACTGAGCCTGGCGGTACAAATACCATCTACACTCCTGGGTTGGACGTGAGCAACACGGTTACAAAAACTGTCGCTCTGACAGCCTCAGGAGGCCAACAATCTACGGCGGTTGTCATTGAGACCCCTCCTCCTGTGAAGGTTCAACCGATCACGGCAATGGTTACAGTTACTGGCTCAGACGGATATGTCACGGTCACTGAGCAGTATAGTGGTACGGGTGTTATCACCGCGATCTTTACCACCACAGTGCTTGGATCTGGAACGAACCCAGGAACGGTTTATATTGAGACACCACCACCGGTCAAGTTTGCTCCCACTTCAACAGTTTCTGGAACCGACAGTTACATCACCATCTATCAGCCGTCCCCTGGGCCAGGCATGATCACGGCACCTATCACGATGACGCAGGCTACTCCCTCTGGTCGGCAGCCGGGTACAGTCATTATCCAGACTCCCACTGCAGACTCTGCCACTTCGACTACTCCATTGCCCGATCCTAGTACCTCGCAAAGACCCGATGGTTATGTCACGGTGTATCTTCCGTTCCCCGGTCCAGGTGTGATTACCACATCTTATACCAGGACACAGGCTCCTTCAGGTGGAAATCCAGGCACTGTGTTCATCACAACGCCGGCGCCTCTTCCTGCAACAACTAGTCAGCAAAATCTGCCAAGTACTACGTCAGGAGCAGATGGTTATGTTACAGTTTATCTCCCGTATACGGGAACGGGCCAGATCACTGCGCCCATCACCAGCATTCAGCCACCTGCAAATGGCCAACCTGGAACTGTTTTTATTACTACACCTGGCCCGGCGTTTACTACACCCAAACAGCAGAATGGGTTGACTGATGGAGTGACCAGCACCTCACAGGGTACAGATGGTTATGTGACTGTTTATGTTCCTTATACAGGAACAGGCGAGATTACTGCACCGATTACCAGCACTCAGCCACCTGCCAATGGTCAGTCTGGCACTGTTTGGATCACTACACCGTTGGCGGGATTTACTACCCCCAAGCAACAGAATGGTTTGACCAGCACCTCACGGGGCACAGATGGCTACGTGACAGTGTTCGTGCCTTTCCCAGGCCCAGGAGTCATTACTGCGCCTATCACAAGTACGCAGCCTCCTGCGAATGGGCAGCCAGGAACCGTTTATATCACAACACCTGTACCCCTGACTACTGATCAGCAGGACGTGCCCAGCACTACAGCAGGTGGTGATCAGTATGTGACCGTTTTCCTGCCATACACGGGTACTGGTGCCATCACTGCACCTATTACCAGCACACAGGCACCGTCTGGTGGCAACCCGGGGACTGTTTTTATTACGACTCCAGCTCCCGGAACTCCCACCCAGTCACAGAGCTCGGCCTTGACTACTGATAACTACATCACCATTTACACGCCTTACACAGGCCCAGGGGTTATCACTGAGCCTATCACTATCACCAAGACGCCATCTAGTGGCCAGCCTGGAACTATCCTTATTGAGACTCCTGTCCAAGTCAGTTCCAGTGCTGATACCTACGTGACAGTCTATAGACCCTACCCAGGTCCGGGCACGATTACTGCGCCAATTACACTGACGCAGGCTCCTTCAAATGGTCAGCCTGGTACTGTGTTCATTGAGACACAGCCGACGGACACACCAACTCTGACTAGTCAGACAACTGGTAGTTCGTCTTCTCCTATTACCATCCCCCCTGACCCAGCTGGATCGTACGTGACAATCTACCGACCATACCCTGGTCTTGGACAGATCACATCTCCCGTTACCTATACTCAAGCTCCTGTTTCTGGCCAGCCTGGCACCGTCATCATCGAGACCCCCAACTCTGATGCGAACAGTGCCACCCAGACAGGCCCAGTCACAGTTCCTCGTGGTAACAAGAACCCGTATGTCACAGTGTACAAGCCTTATCCTGGCCCCGGAAACATTGATCATCCCATAACTATCACAGCTACCACTCCTTCGGGTGACCAGCCAGGTACACTCATTATTGAGACGCCTACTCCAGATGTTAACACCAAGTTTGCGCCTACGACTACTACCTCAACACTGGACGTCACTTCGACTCAGGGTAACGATGGCTATATCACGGTATACAGGCCCCACACTGGCATTCCGATCACTGCGCCTATTACTGTCACTACCATTGCACCTTCGGGAGGACAGCCCGGCACTGTGATTATTGAGACGCCAGGACCTGATTCTCAGACTCCAGATCAGCCTACAACCACATCCAGTCCGCCCGATACCATTCCTCAAGGTCAAGATGGATATGTGACGGTTTATCGGCCATACCCTGGTCCTGGTGCGATCACGGCACCTGTTACTGTTGCCACCATTGCACCAACCAATGGCCAGCCTGGCACCGTCATCATTGAGACTCCTGCGCCTGAGGTTTCAACTTTTTCCTCATCGACTCAGCCCCAGACCGCAGCTTCTGCTGTTACCATTCCGGCTAATGACGGTGGTTACGTGACTGTTTACAGACCCTATCCAGGACCTGGAACAATCACAGCCCCTCGTACAGTTGGGACTGTTGCGCCCACTTCAGACCGACCAGGAACGATCATTATTGAGACACCTGCGCCTCAGACTGCACCAGAGACAACTTCAGAACCTGCTGTCATTTCTACTCAGGGCAGTGATGGCTATATCACAGTGTTCCGGCCATACACCGGCACGGGTCTTATCACAGCACCCATTACCGTTTCCACCATTCCACCTGCCAATGGCCAGCCTGGAATCATCATAGTTGAGACTCCAGTGCCCCAAGCTGCAATAACCACAACCAGCGATGCTGCACCAGTTACTATCCCACCCAGCCCAGATAATTCTTACGTAACGGTTTACAGACCTCACACAGGTACTGATGTTATCACGGCTCCTGTGACTGTCTCAACTATCCCGCCGGCTAATGGACAACCTGGAACCATTATTATCGAGACGCCTTCCCCCCAAGCTGCCACAACTACAACCAGCGATGCTGCGCCTGTGACTGTTCCACCCGGTCCTGATAATTCCTACGTGACGGTCTATAGACCTCATACAGGTACTGATATTATCACGGCGCCCGTGACTGTTTCTACCATTCCTGGTGTTAATGGTCAGCCTGGAACGATCATCATAGAGACCCCTGTAGCTCGGGATACCAACGCGCCCAGTACTGCTCCCGCAAGCCCTGATAGCACATATATCACTGTCTATCGTCCTTATCCTGGACCTGGTAACATTGATAACCCGATCACCGTTATAACCATCGAGCCCTCCAACGGTAGCCCGGGTACTATTATTATTGAGACGCCTACTCCAGAAGTCCATACCAAGGCTGCTCAACCTCCCGTTACGCTCAGCCCAGGCCCAGGCGACCAGTATGTTGCAATCTACCGACCTCACACTGGCACTGGAGTCATCACTGCATCTGTGACTGTTAGAACCATCCTACCTTCTGGTGGTCAACAAGGGACGGTCATCGTTGAGACTCCTGAGGCAACTAGTGCTGGACCCGATCCAACCGTCACTTTGCCTCCTGGCCCCAACGAGTCTTATGTGACGGTTTTCCGACCCCATATCGGAACTGATGTAATTACTGGCCCTGTCACAGTCACAACTATTGCACCTGCAAACGGTCAGCACGGTACCTTCATTATTGAGACTCCTGTTCAATCTGAGCCTGCTTCGACCCCTACTCCTGCTGATTCAGTAACTAGCACTCCTCCTCAGGCAACTTACGTTACGGTGTATCGCCCTCATACTGGAGCCGACCGTATCACAGCTCCTATTACTGTCACAACCATCGAGCCTACGGGAGATCAGCCAGGAATTGTCATTATTGAGACCCCGGATCAGGATTTGCCTCCTGTGACTACATCGGCTGGACCTCTTGCCACCTACGTGACGGTTTATAGACCCCACACAGGATCAGACAGCATCACAGAACCCGTCACTATTACCACAATTGAGCCTCATGATGGCCAGCCCGGTACAATTATCATTGAGACCCCAGGACAGCAAGCGCCTCCTGAGACCTCAACCCCCGCCCCCGCTTCATACATAACCATTACGAGGCCTCACACTAGAACAGACCAGATTACGGAAGCAATTACAACCACTGTTCCTCCTCAAGGTGACCAACCTGGTACGGTTATTGTCGAGACGCCTATTCAACAGAGGGCTGGAGTAACCTCGACTCCTGGTGCTGCTTCATATGTAACTATTACGAGGCCTTACACCGGAACAGGACAGATCACCGAGGCGATCACGACTACCATCCCTCCTCAAGGCGACCAGCCCGGTACAGTTATTGTCGAAACGCCTGTTCAACAAGCTGAGGTAACGAGCACCTCCATCCCTCCATCTTATGTGACTATCACGGTTCCCTATACTGGTATGGACCAGATTACTGTGCCTGTTGTTACCACTGTTTCTCCTCAAGGCGACCAACCCGGGACTGTCATTATCGAGACTCAGGCTCCTTTTGTGACCGTCTATCGTCCGCATTCAGGGCCAGACAAGATCACGGGACCTGTCACAGTCACGACAATCGCTCCTACAGGAGACCAGCCAGGCACAATCATCATCGAGACCCCTGGTGCGGCGCCTACAGTCACAACTACTCCTCCTGCGCCGTCCTATGTCACAGTCACTACCATCTACACTGGAACCGAGATTCTCACCGAGGCTACCACTGTTACTACTATTCCCCCTCAAGGTGACCAGCCTGGTACTGTTATCGTTGAGACCCAGGGCCCTTTCTTCACCGTTTCAACCCTGTACACTGGAACGGGTGTCATTACAGCCCCGACAGCTCTCACTACGATTCCTCCTCAAGGAGGCCAGCCCGGAACTGTCGTTGTAGGAACACCAGGATCATATGTCACAAGCACAGTTCTTTATACCGGAACTGATTCGATTACTGGACCAACTGCTCTCACAACTGTCCCGCCCCAAGGTGACCAGCCTGGCACCGTGGTCATTGCGACACCTCCTTCATATGTCACGACTACTATTCCTTACACCGGGACTGATCAGATCACTGCACCCATCACCGCCACTACTGTTCCCCTATCAGGGGATCAGCCTGGAACTGTTGTCATTGAGACACAGGCTCCCTTCGTCACGATTTGTCGTCCCCACACTGGAGTCGACAGAATTACTGCACCTATCACAGTCACGACTATCGCACCTACTGGTGACCAGCCGGGTACGGTTGTGATCGAAACCCCTGGTTCAGAGCCTCCTTCCACTACGACGCCTCCTATTCCTACCTACACAACAGTGTATGAGGAGTACTCTGGTACTGATGAGATTACGGAGCCCTTCGCTAAGACCACTATTGAGCCTCAAGGTGATCAGCCTGGCACCATCATTTTCGATACCCCTGCCCAACGAGTTGTATCTACCAGTTCAGCGCAGCCTTCCTACATTACGGTCTATCAGCCTCATACTGGCCCAGACAGGATTACTGCCCCTGTCACAGTCACTACTGTTCCTCCCCAGGGAGACCAGCCGGGCACTGTTATCATTGAAACACCGGGCTCAGAGCCAGCTATCACACCCTCACGAGCTCCTGAGCCTTCTTATGTGACAGTCTATCAACCGCACACCGGTTTCGGTAGAATTACCGAGCCTGTGACGCTTACGACCATCCCCCCTCAAGGTGATCAGCCTGGTACTGTTGTTATTGAAACACCAGGTTCAGAACCCGCTATCACATCATCATCTACGCCTGAACCCTCTTATATAACTGTCTATCAGCCTCATACCGGTGTAGACAGAATTACTGAGCCTATCACTATTACAACTATTCCTCCACAAGGCGACCAACCTGGCACTGTGATTATTGAAACCCCAGGAGCTGAGCCGCCTATAACTTCGAGACCTGCTACCGAACCTTCTTACATATCAGTCTATCAGCTTCATACCGGTACTGGTAGAATCACTGAGCCTGTTACTCTGACGACGATACCTCCTCAAGGCAATCAACCAGGCACTGTCATTATTGAGACGCCAGGAGCAGAGCCCCCTGTGACCTCAGGACCTACACCAAAACTTTCTTACATGACAGTATATCGACCTCACACAGGTTCAGATAAAATCACAGAACCAGCAACAGTGGAGACCATTGCTCCCCAGGGCGACCAACCAGGAACAATCATCATTGAAACGCCAGGTTCGGAGCCCCCGGTTACTTCAACCCCAGGTCCCGAACCTTCATATGTCACGATCTATCAGCCACATACAGGCACGGGTCAGATTACAGCTCCTATCACAGTCACAACTATTGCGCCTAATGGAGATCAGCCCGGAACTGTTATCATCGAAACGCCCGGCGTAGCCCCTGCGATAACATCAGCACCTGCGCCCTCACCTTCGTACGTAACGGTCTATCGACCTCACACTGGAGCTGACCAGATCACGGCTCCAATCACGATCACAACCGTCGAGCCTCAAGGGGATCAACCAGGTACCATCATTATCGAAACCCCTGGATCGGCGCCGGCCATCACATCTGCGCCCGCGCCCGCGCCCGAACCTTCCTATGTGACTATTTATCAACCTCACACAGGAACTGACCGAATCACGACTGCTGTCACCATCACGACTATCCAACCTCAAGGGGATCAACCAGGCACTGTCATCATCGAGACCCCTGGCTCTGAACCTGCAGTCACATCTGCGCCGGCTCAAGTACCGAGTTATATTACGATATATCGCCCTCATACCGGATTTGACCAGATTACTGCCCCTGTCACAATAACGACCATTGAACCACAGGGAGATCAGACAGGCACTATTATTATTGAGACACCAGGTTCAGAACTACCTGTGACCTCTACACCAGAGCCTGCTCAGCCTTCCTACGTGACAGTATACAGACCTCATACAGGCACAGATCATATCACTATCCCTGTTACAATTACAACAATTGAGCCTCAGGGAGATCAGCTCGGTACTGTGATCATTGAGACGCCAGGCTCTGAACCGCCTGTCACGTCGACTTCCATCCCTTCTTATACCACCATCTATGAGCCTCACACTGGAACCGACGAGATTACTGGTGAGGCCACTATCACGACGATTCCTTCACAGGGTGACCAACCCGGTACTGTCATCATTGAGACTCCTGGCCCGCAAACCGCAAACAAGGGAGCAAACCCTCCTCTGACTACCCCTGCAGGAGATGATAGTTATGTGACAGTTTTCAGGCCATACACAGGAACCCCTATGATCACTGCACCCGTCACCGTTACTACGATTTCTCCTTCAAGTGGTCAGCCAGGTACTGTGGTCATTGAGACTCCTGCGTCAGTCACAGATGCCGCAACGACGACATCTGCGCCTGAGGATGTTTATATAACAATTTACAGGCCATACACTGGGACAGATCAGATTACCACCCCAGTCACAGTTACGACAATTGCTCCAGTCTATGGAACTGGAACTGTGATTATTGAGACTCTGGCTCCCAATACTGTCAGTGCTGTGTACGTCACTGTCTACAGGCTATATACTGGCACTGCTTATATTACTGAGCCAACCACTGTTACAACGATTGCTCCTGTGTCTGGTACAGGAACTGTGATCATCGAGACCCCAACCGAGGAACCGACGACTCAGCCTCAGCCTCAAGACCAGTCAACCTCTGCCCCTCCTGTAACCATCCCGCCGAGTGATAACAACCCCAACGTCACGATCGTGCGTCAGTATCCTGGTCCAGGAGTGATCACTGCCCCTGTAACGTCTTATGAGCCACCGAGTGGACCAGGACAGCCTGGAACCGTCGTCATTGAGACACCAGCTCCTCTTCCCGAAACCTCGTCCGAGGCACCTGACACGAACATTACTCTCTATACTTTGGCTCCTCCAGGAGTGAAGACGCCCTTCACAAGTTACGCACCTCCACAGACACGAGGTCAGCCAGGAACTGTCTTTATTGAGACCGTGTTTCCCGATACTGAGACGACCGCCGATGGAGGTAGAAACGTGACTATCTACACTGATGGTCCTGATTCTCTCACAGCCCCATATACCACCTACTACCCTCCTGGTTCTTCTGGCGACCCTGGGACTGTTCTCATCGAGACTCCTCCTCCTCCTCCCAGTGGCCCCGCGTCAGTATCGGCAGTGCCCACCACTGATGAGTCAAGCCGTAACATCACAACACCTGCCTTAAGCAACCCTGACGCACTCACTCTCACTCCTAGCGATAGCAACGATGACTACACTGTTGTCGAGCCCAACACTAGGTTTGCTGATGCGAGCGAGAACGTCACGCAGATCATTTCCGCTACAGATGGAACTCCCGGAACAAAGATCATCTACACACCTGTTGACACATCGGGACAGTCATCTACAATCGAAGCGGGTACTGATTCTTATGTCACCATCAGTGCAACTGTAACTATTCCTGGTGACCCCTCAACACGCACTGGTGTGAACTCCAATGCAGGAGGTGAAGCGGGTACCACTGGAGCGGAGACCAATGTTATCATCATCCCCCCCAGCGGTACAGAGCCGGGAACTGTTCTCTCACAAACTAGTGTTTATTTGGACCAAGGCTTGGCTGAGCACGGAAACGTGACCATTACAAGGACCGCGCCCAGCGGCGTCACCACACGGTTCACTACATATTCGCCTCCGGCTCAATCGACTGATCCAGGAACTATCATCATCGAAGCTCCCGACTATAATGTCACCATCACGAGGGCGGCTCCGGCTGATATTAGGACAACCATCACGACCTATTCGCCGCCCGCTACCCTTGGAGACCCCGGCACTGTTATTATTGAGATACCTGACTATAATGTCACTATCACTCGAGAGGCACCCGCCTCTGTTACAAGCCTCCGCACAACTTATGCTCCTCCGGGAACCCCAGGTGATCCAGGCACTGTTATCGTTGAAACTCCGAACAACGATTACAACGTAACTATCACTCGCGGAGCTTCCATCACTGCTCCCTTCACTACATACTCACCTCCTGGTTCCTCTGGAGATCCAGGCACTGTCATTATCGAGGCACCCGATTATAATGTAACCATCACTCGGGAGGCACCAGCCTCGATTACAAGCGTGCGTACCACGTATAATGCCCCAGGCACTCCAGGCGATCCTGGTACTGTCATTGTCGAGACTCCCAATAATGCATACAACGTGACGATTACAAGAGCGGCTCCCGCTTCTGTCACTAGTATGTACACAACATATTCTCCTCCCGGCGCACCTGGTGATCCGGGTACTGTCATCGTCGAGACACCCGATTATAATGTCACTGTTACGCGAGGTGCCTCAATTACAGCTCCCTTCACAACATACTCGCCCCCAGCTGCGCCTGGCGATCCTGGAACTGTCATTGTTGAGACACCAGATTATAATGTCACGATCACAAGAGAAGCGCCTAGAACAGTCACTACCTTGCGTTCCTCCTATGCCCCGCCTGGTACTCCTGGAGACCCTGGCACTGTTATTATTGAGACCCCTCTTGGCCCGTACAATGTGACAACTACTCGAGGTGCTTCTACGATTACAGCACTGTTCACCACATACTCACCTCCAGGCGGAGCTGGAGACCCTGGCACTATCATTGTTGAAACACCAGAATACAATGTTACTGTCACCAGAGACGCTGACGCTACGGATACTGCTATGGATACTGTCACCAGATACAACCCCCCAGGTACTCCTGGTGATCCAGACACAGTCGCCATTATCATGCCGCACCAGCGAGTTGCATTGACCTCTCAAGATCCATCCATTACTGATGCGCCTGGTCAAAATACCACTATCTATCGACCAGGTCCAAGAACTCTCACTGGCCCTGTCACTTCGTATATCCCTCCCGCGAACCGTGGAGATAGCGGCACTGTCATCATTGAGACACCTGGTCCCGCGACTCCATTCAACGTGACAATTACACAGACTGTCAGCACCATCACAGCCATCTACACCACCTACTCACCACCCAGGGCTCAAAACGACCCTGGAACCGTAATTGTTGAGATACCCCCCGATCGAAATGTGACGATAACAGAGAAGGTCAGCACTATCACGGCTCCATACACGACTTATTCTCCCCCCGATTCTCCTGGTGATCCGGGTACCGTCATCGTCGAGGTTCCTCCGGAACATAATGTGACTGTCACAGAAGTCGCCAGCAGCATAACCTCTCCCTTCACGAGGTATTCACCACCTGCAAACCAAGGAGATCCTGGTACGGTTTATATTGGACTGCCACCCGATTCCAATATCACTACCACAACAGAGGTCAGCTCACTAACAGCGCCTTATACGACCTATTATCCTCCTGGAAATCAGGGAGATCCCGGTACTGTTCTGATTGAACTTCCTCCTGGACGCAATGTGACCATCACGACTGAGGTAGCAAGCCGTACTGCCCCCTATACAACATACTCAGCGCCGGCCAACAGAGATGATCCCGGTACAATCATTATAGAACTTCCTCCTGATAATAATGTCACGATTACGACAGAGGTGAATAGCCTCACAGCTCCATTAACCACCTATGCTGCTCCTGCCAACAAGGGCGATCCAGGCACTGTTATTGTAGAAATGCCACCTGACAGGAACGTCACTATCACGACTGAGGTGCCTTATCGTACCGCTCCTTATACGACCTACTCGGCTCCAGGCACCCCAGGTGACCCAGGCACTGTCATCGTGGAAATGCCACCCGACAGGAACGTTACAATCACCACCGAGATTGCTACTCTCACTGCTCCTTATACGACTTATTCTGCTCCAGGAAGCAAAGGCGACCCAGGCACGATTATTATCGAATTGCCTCCTGACCGAAACGTGACCACCACGGAAGAGATCCTTACCCTAACAGCGGCCTATACTACTTATTCACCACCGGGCAACCGAGGTGATCCGGGCACGGTCATTGTACGACTCCCGCCTGACAGGAACGTGTCTATGACGACTGAGATTGCTACACTGACTGCACCCTACACGACCTATTCTCCGCCTGCCAATAGAGGTGACCCAGGCACTATCATCGTTGAGTTGCCGCCTGATAGGAATTTCACCACGACGGAAGAGGTCAACACAATCACTCGTGTCCAAACTACCTATATGCCTCCGGCGAATCGTGGCGATCCCGGCACTGTCATTATCCAGGAACCGCCGGACACCAATACGACTATTGTTGACGTTGTGTCTGCAATCACACGACCAGCGACTCGATTTGTTCCCCCGGCGACAAGGGGTGATCCAGGCACTGTTTATATCGATGTACCACCGAACCATAATGTTACGATGACTACTACAGTCAGCACGATTAACCGGCCTAGCACAACATTTGAAGCTCCTGCCACTGAAGGAGATGCAGGCACTGTGCTCGTTCAGATGCCGCCTGAATATAATGTCACCACAACCCAGACTATTCAGACAATCAGCAGGCCAGTTACTCGATACTCGACCCCGGCTGAGATTGGCGACCCTGGCACCGTGTACCTCGACATGCCGCCGGAGTATAATGTCACTGTTACAACCACGATCTATAGTCTCACACGCGAGGGGACGACATTTACTTCGGCTGCAACTCAAGGAGATCCAGGCACAGTCATCATCGAGATGCCTCCTGACTACAATGTTACAACAACCCAGACTGTTCAGACGATCAGCAGACCAGTCACTCGTTACTCGAAGGCCGGTACTGTGGGCGACCCCAACACTATCTATGTCGACCTCCCGCCGGACTATAATGTCACTGTGACCACAACAGTGTCCACAATCTCAAGACAGACCACGACATTTGCCCCTCCTGCCACTCAGGGCGACCCTGGCACTATTATTATTGAGATGCCGCCTGAGTATAACGTCACGACGACTCAAACCGTTCAGACCATCACTAGGCCAGTCACCAAGTACTCGAAGCCTGATACAGTTGGCGACCCTGGTACTATATATGTCGATCTTCCGCCAGATTACAATGTGACTATCACAACTACCATTGACACGATCACGAGACCTTCAACTACCTTTGCCCCAGCAGGTGCACAAGGCGACCCTGGTACCATCATCATTGAGCTTCCGCCGGACTCCAATGTCACGACAACTCAAACAGTTTCTACCATCACGAGGCCTACAACTCACTACTCTCGTCCAGGAACTGTCGGAGACCCTGGCACCGTATATGTTAATCTTCCACCGGACTATAACGTCACTATCACAACGACTATCGCGACGATTACAACCCGGTCAACCACCTTTGCTCCGGCTGGTACACAAGGAGACCCTGGTACTATCATTATTGAACTTCCTCCGGACTCGAATGTCACGGTTACATCAACAGTCCCTACCATCAGTCGACCTGCCACCCGCTTTGCAAGTCCTTCAGCCGCAGGTGATCCTGGCACTGTCTATGTTGATCTCCCGCCGGAGTACAACGTGACAACAACCGAGACTGTCAGTACTATCAGCCGCGTCCGCACAACCTTTGCTCCAGCCGCAACCGAAGGCGATCCAGGCACTGTCCTCGTCGAGGTACCAGTCGACTACGTCACTACGACTGAGGTTGTCAGTTCGATCAACAGGGTCAGGACAACCTATATGCCTGCTGGTACACAGGGTGACCCTAACACAGTCCTGGTCGAGATTCCCCCAGATTACACAATCACAACAACCCAGACTGTCAGTTCGATTTCTCGGGTCACGACGACGTTTATTTCAGCGGCAACGCAAGGTGACCCCAATACTGTGCTTATCGAGGTTCCGCCGGATTATAATGTCACATCAACCGAGACTGTCAGTTCTATAAACAGGGTTAGGACCACATATATGCCTGCCAGAACTCAGGGCGATCCAAACACAGTCCTTGTCCAAGTCCCTCCTGATTACACAGTCACAACAACCCAGACTGTCAGTACGATCAGTAGGGCTTTCACCTCATATATGCCTGCCGCCACCCAAGGAGATCCCAACACAGTTCTTGTTGAAGTCCCACCGGACTACAATGTGACCACAACCGAGACCAATAGCGCGATCAGTCGAGTCAGGACTACATATATGCCAGCTGGCACTCAAGGCGACCCTAACACCGTGCTTGTGGAAGTCCCAGTTGACTATAATGTCACTACAACCGAGACTGTCAGTACAATTAGCCGTGTCACAACCGCTTACAACCCTGGTGCAACTGAGGGAGATCCGGGAACTATTTTAGTTCAGGTCCCAATGGAGTATAACATAACGACCACACAAACCGTCAGCACAATTAGTCGTGTCTCAACAACATACTTCCCAGCCGGCACTCAAGGTGATCCCAACACCATCCTGGTTGAAGTCCCAGTCGACTATAACATCACTACAACTGAAACGGTCAGCACAATCAGTCGAGTTCAAACCACCTATAATCCAGGCGCAACTCAAGGAGATCCTGGAACTGTCTTGGTGAAGGTGCCAGTGGACTATAACGTGACAATGACTGAAACTGTGAGCACGATCAGCCGGGCTAGAACGACATATAACCCTGCCTCTGTTCAAGGCGATCCTAACACAGTCCTCGTGGAGGTCCCAATGGACTACAACGTCACGAGTACCGAAACGGTCAGCACAATCAGCCGGGTTCAGACATCTTACTATCCTGCTGCAACTGAGGGCGATCCCAACACTGTTATGGTGCAGGTTCCGATGGAATACAACGTGACCGTTACCCACACAATCACGACAATCAGCCGGGTCAGAACAACCTATGGTCCTGCTGCCACTGAAGGAGACCCGGGGACCATCTATGTGGATGTACCACCCGAGTACAATGTAACTATCACATCAACCGACGATACCATCTCGAGGCCTTACACAACCTACTCCGCCCCCGGCACAGAAGGTGATCCAGGAACCATCTGGGTTAGGTTGCCACCTGAGTACAATGTGACAACAACAGAGACTGTTTCCACGATTACTCAAATGACAACAACCTATGCGCCGCCAGCTACGGAGGGCGATCCCGGAACCTTTATCGTGCAGGTCCCACCTAGTCACAATGTCACAACCACGGAAACTGTTCCCACGCTTTCTCAACCTGCAACAAGATTTGTCCCACCGGCCAGCCCAGGAGATCCTGGAACAGTTGTTGTGCAAATACCGCCTTCTGCTGCATCTACAACATCGATACCATCTACAACTGTACCTTCTACAACATCGACAACCTCTTCCACTTCAACATCCTCTACAAGGCCTACAACCTCTTCCACATCAACAAGCTCCTCCACATCAACAACATCTTCCACTTCGACATCCCCTACAAGGCCTACAACCTCTTCCACGTCAACATCCTCTTCCACATCGACATCCTCTTCCATATCGACATCCTCTACAAGGCCTACAAC